>QPKB01000016.1:39137-184817 GCA_003546025.1 Camphora micrantha | reverse complement strand
AGGTTAATTACAGTTGTGAGGACAAAAGTAGTTTAAATTATAAAACCCTGACAAAGCCAACAAAGGCTATAAACAAAATTCCCAAAATAAAACTATCATTTCCCCAAAAAATGTTATCGGTGCTCCAAACCAATCGTGACGTCTACATGACATCATTTGGTTGCCACTCGGGCTCCACCTGAGGCCCTACTGACTCCTGCGTGCACTCCGCCTCAAAGGCTGCGGGTCCGACATCTGACACCAAACAAGAGAAGTATCAGACACGACGGTCTGGCAGGTGAATAAAACAGATTTGATATACAAGTTATGAACATCATGTTTAAAATCGTAAGATGCTGACAAAACAAATCATATATAAGGAATAAATCAAATGAATTATTTCAGTGCAAATAAACGAATTTTTTCATAATTTAAATATCTCAAATTATCTGACAAATAATCAAAATAATGGCAAACCACATTTAGCTAAATTCTCCTATTACCGAAGTAACAAGAGCAAACAGAAACCGTGGCCACTACCCGTGGGACCGGAACAAACAGAACCGTTGCCACTACCCGTGGGACCGGAATACAGAACCGTTGCCACTACTCGTGGGACCGGAAACAGAACCGTTGCCATGGCCGGACAAACAGACAGAATCCAAACTGCAGTTGGCAAATAGTTTTAAAGATTCCAAGCTGGGTGATCAACCCAACACGGTAACCTAAGCTTAGTGGTGCCTTTACATTTCAAAACCTGAACCGATACAAGTCAAGTTCTCCTTGGCTCATGGGCTCGCACTACAAAGCTCTGGCCCCATCTTACCTTTAGATTCAAATCCAAAACGATACAATTCAAACCATTGAACACGATTCAAACCGGATAAAAGGACTACTCTTTATCAAAATAAACAGACAAATTCAGAACAAATCAGATGAGTAGCCTTTTTATTGTTTTTCAAACCTGACAAATTAACCAACTTTGTTTCAAACGAATTTATGAGAAAACATAAACTTTCTCTAACTTGGAATGAGATGATTTGGATGATTGATAAGGTTTGATGGGCTTACCGAGGCCGTCTCAATACACACTTATTGTCTCCATGTCGTTTTATGAGTGAGGAAGTTGGTGTCTCTGAAGGTCACCGACAATTGAGGGCATAAGTGTATATTAAGATAGAAAATTCCCGAGTAAGTTTACTTCTTTTCAAAACTTTCTCTATGGTTTGATTCAAATAAAAATGATTCGGGCTCAAATTCTTAATTCCCGATACTTAATAAGTCATTAGGGAATTTTCATACTCGAACCGGGCTCAAAACTAGCCTAAACAGCCCAAAAATCCATCAAAACTAGCATAAACAGTCCAAAAATCCATGCAGGAAATGACCCAGGCCCTGACCCAGGCCCAGCTCGAGCGGGCCCAGTTCGCTCGAGCGGGTTGTGACAGAAGCCAGGCCCGCTCGAGCGGGCCCATGCGCGCTCGAGCGGGCTGGGCCTCTGTCCAGCCCGTGGACAGTCAGCTGGGAGCTGACTGTCTCTCTCCTCTTTTGGTGCAGATTTCAGCTGACTGTCTCTCTCCTCTTTTGGTGCAGATTTCAGCAGTCAGCTTCTTCTTCTTGTTTCAAACTTTTCCTCCTTCCCATATCAGAACTCCATATCAGAACTCTCCCTTCCAATTTGTATTCATAACTCAATCAAAAACTGAATTCAAGATGGTTCCAAACATCCTAATTCAACCACTACCATCATCACATCATCCCAAACATATATCAAAGACAAGAAGAAGAACAGGATTTCAAATTTAAACCAGCTGAATCTGAAATCTCAAGCAACAAAAAATGCAACTTAAGATGAGCCAACATTTCACCATTTTCCTGCACAAAATCATACATAACCTGAAATAGAACAACCTCCTCTAGAATGAAATCAACATTGGAAATAAATTTCAAAGTTTCAAATCAAAAGAACACTATGTATACACAATCCAATTATTCACTTGCCTGAGACAAATTGGGTCACAAACCACTCTAAGATCTCTCAAACTCAGCAACTCCAATCTACACAAAAGAATCCAAAGAAAACACACTAAAAATCCACAAGATTTTGGAAAACAAAGGAGCTCTTCATGAAGGCTCTTGCATGTATGATAAAACAATCCTAAAGGGTCTAGAAAATCCAAAATTTCAAGAAGGAAGCCATTGCTAACCTTTGAAGAACTCTAGACAAGAAGAAGAGCTTGGAGAAGATGATGAACTCAGCCAAAATCTCTTAAAATTTGTATCAATGGCAAGCTAGAGGTGAGGAGAAGAGAGTGGTGAAATTTGTTTACCAATTTGGGTTCATTTGCAAGACATGCAAAGGAGGGGAGATGAGAGAAAAGAGAGAAAGCTCTCTTAGGTTGTTGTAGGAAAAACTGAATGAATGAAGAGGAAGAAAGACCCAACGTGGATTTTGACTCATTTAAATGGGTTGTGGGCCCCAATGGCCCTGAAAACTTCACATAGCTGGGTCTATCATTTAGAAGTTCCGAATGAAGTTGACGAAGAATAGAAAAATGATCGTTGAAAAATCTAGTTTTTAAAAAGTATATTTTCCTCATGGTTTTCAAATTTCGAAATTTATGCACAGATTTGAGTGTGAAAAGACTATTTTGCCATTTTTCTCAAAAAACGCGATTTCTGAGGTTCGAATGCAAACGGAACAAATAGGAAAGTTGCTGGGATCAAAATATCAAATCCAAAAATGTCGAAATCCATATTTTCCAAAAATCAAACAAATCCAATAACTCGAATTCCCACACTAACACGCGTCTTACGGGTCACCCCGGGCCCGTTCAAACCGAACATTACGCTCTCAAAATTCCCCAAAGCTATTCAAAATTCTAATCCAACTAAAAACTCAAGCTAATCGTCCACTAATCCCGCTTAGTGACTAATCAAAATTAAAATAATAATAAATTATACTAAACCTGGGTCGGGGTCTGACAGCTTCCGCTGCTGCCACATACTCTGCCTCCATGGTAGAATCAGTAGTACAATCTTACTTGACACTTCTCCGTGATATAGCGCCTCCTGACAGAGTAAAAACGTATCCTGAGGTAGACTTGCTGGCATCTCTATCAGACTGGAAATTGAGTGACCTCGATTAGTGTTTGTTTTAGTGTAAGACCCCGACCCGAGTGACCTCGATTAGTGTTGTTTTAATTGCGTGTTAGTCTTGTTTTGCTTTGTGGATTTTGATTTAGTTGGTTTAGAGTAGCTTTGTAATAGCTTTGGGGATTTTGAGTGCCTTTGGAATTAGTAGGGCCCTTTAGGGGTTCCTTGTTTATGACTTTACGTGTACTTGGGGTGTTATCTTGGTTTTCTTGATCTGTATTTTATCCCGTTTTGTTTATCCCGTTAATACCTCCAACTTTCATGTTGATCCCGTTCCCATTTGAAACCCCGAAACTTGACTTTTCTCTCTTCAAGGGCAAAACAGTACTTTTACACCAAATCTGTACCAAATTATTGTTATTCCCGAAACCCGCGAAACATATACTTTTTAGAAACTAGATATTTCGACGATCATTTCTTCCTTCTTCGTCAATTTCATCCGAAGTCCCGAAAACCACTATTTCAGCCCAACAAGGTTACTAGATGGTGGAGCCCACTTGTGTTGCTTATAAAAGAGAGCTCATCCCCCTCCTTTCTCCTTTTTCCAGTAATTTTCCTTGAGCCTAGGGTTTCCTTTTCTTCTTCTTGCTTTTCCTTCATCAAGCATCACCAAACTTGCACCAACATCTATTAAGACTTCATCATCTTCTTCACCACTTCAAGAGCTTTCTATTGGTACCATTTGTGGAGGAATCTCATCTCCATAAGATCCTCATTTAGCTTGCCTTACTTATTTGGAGCATCCATTGGTAAGCTCTCTCCCTAATCTTCTAGATTAGTGTTCTTCCAGCCTTAGAGAAGCTACATTTTCATTATTGAAAGCTTTCTCTTCTCCTTCATTGTTTTGACCCATTTTAGGGTTTGTTTTGGGGGTTTTTGTAGAGATTGTGTTCTTGACTTGCAAGGTTGCTTAGGAGCTTGATTTCCCTTGATTTAAGACCTAAGGCAAGTGGATGCTTTGATACTTTTATCTTTGAATGAGTTTTGATGAAATGCATTTATGTTTTCACCTAATATTTTGGGATATTAATGACTTGTTTAGATTTGAAATAAATGCTTATATTGGCTCTTGTTAGCTTGCAAAATCCATGTTTTAGATTGTTCATCAGGTTTAAGAAAGGAAGAGAAAAGATTGGAAAAATGGAAGGACCCATTGAACTGCTGTAACAGAACCTGGGTTCTGTTACGCAGTTCACGCGGTCGACCGGCCAAGGGGCGCGGCCGACCGGGGACACTGGAACAGGTCCCCTGTTGGAAAGACCTGCTGCACTGCGGGAATCCTTGTTCCGCAGTTCAAGCGGTCGACCAGCCAAGGGGCGCGGTCGACTGGCCACACAGAGGTCAGGCTCTCTGGAGCCTGACCAAAATACTATTCACCCATTTTTATTTACAACTCCCGATTGACCTGGCCCTTGGCCGGTCGACCGAGCCCTCTGTGTACGCGGTCGACCGGCCAAGGGCCAGGTCGACCGGCCCAACTGGAAAACCTGCTGAAAAGTGGACTTTTACCGTATGATTAGATGGACTTTAGGTGGAACTCAGTGACCCCTTTTGGGGCCCGTTTGACTTCTTTTGAGGATGGTTGAACCGACATTTCCTCACGGTTAATCCGGTTGTATCGGTACTTAACTTAATTCAATCTTGAACGGTACGGAACGACGGGATATCCTTTCTTTTATCTAAACGCGAAATTGGTTTGTTTGGGTATCGCGAATCCGTTTTCCTTTCGATGACTGAGTAGGTTGTAAGGTACTACTAAATTAACGTTGTGCTTAGGATCTCATCTCTATTATGTTTTGTTTATTTAAAATCCGATTAAAGTTAGAATACCTAAGGTGCATAAAGAGCCCGGAATGTCTCCAAACTCAAGGAGTACCAAGTGATCATCACAATCGACATACGGGGTTCTTATTCACTTGATTTATATCGAATCCCGATACTTGTCCCGAATTTCAAGAAATGTGATTTATCATTCCCGAAAACATTGAATTTACAACTAGAGCTTTTGCTAGCCCCGATATGCACTTCCCGTTTGCAAATGAAATTAGTGCCTTTGAGCACCCCGTCCCGCCCGTTTATTTAAGTGCATTACATATGATTTGTACATGTCTTGTTTTACATGATTTGACCTATGAGTCGCCACCACTAAGCTTGGCTTTCCTTGCCGGTTTGATCCACCGACTTGGAGACCCTTTCCCGTCCCGCCAGCTGCAGTTTGGATCCCGCTACCCGGTTATTACCGTGGTCTTGTCCCGATACCCGGTTCGCTACCATGGTCCCGTCCCGTATTATATTATGTATATGTATATGTTATTTATGTTGCATCTCCTCACTTCGGTGACAGACAACATCCCGATATGCTCATGTCACTTCGGTAATAGAGGACTTAGCTATGTGTGGTTGCCATCTTGTCTGTTTCCCGTTTCCTTGGATACCTCTCATGTTTTATATTGCATATGTACTTGAATAAATGATTCTATCGTTTTATGAAACTATTGCTTTGACAGGTTTAAATGTTTTCCAAGGTAATTTCTTTATTATTATGTCTTTTCCCCCGTTTGCCAAACCGTCGTGTTTGACCCTTTGCTTTGGTACTCAGGTCCCGTTGTTGGTCTCCCCAAGGAGGAGCATGAGGAGGCGGTCGGAGAACCGCAACGTCTAGTTGAGTGGCATGCCGATGATGTCGTCTAGACATTCAGGTGCTTGAGCTACGAAACATTTTGGGGAATAGAAATTAACCATTCTTTTGGGGAACTTGATACTTTATTCATATTGGCCTTTGTTAGCCTCTATTTTTGGGAACAATGTAATTAAAATATATTGTTGTAAACCTTAACTTTCTTTTGGGGTTATAGCTTTAATGATCATTGCTCATTTTGATACTAGTATTAAACATGTGTTAATTGTTGCTATCTTGGACATGAATGTATGAAATAGGTTTGCGACACGCTTCCGCACATAAAAGAAATATTCATGTCAATGTGATATCCTCACCGCGGACACCTGTGGGAAATCGCGTGTACGAGTGGTACTCTTTGGTAGACTCGTATACGTTTTGGATTTAAATTAATTCATACACATCATCAACAAATCAGCGTCCCGATCCCGGATTAGGCCCGCCTTATCTTGGGGACCTGGACCGGGGTCGCAATATTAAGCTTACAAACCATGTTCTCTTGGCCACCAGCAATGAAACCCTCTGGTTACATCATATAGATGCATTCGTCAAGACTTCCGTTAAGGAAAGCTGTTGTTGACACCAAAAATGTCACTATGTCCCTTCAACACCAAAAGCTACATGGAGCCACATCCTTCCATAAATAGGAAGGCGCCACTTCAAGCACCAGATCTTGTCAGAATCAAACAAAAACTGCAAGATCCTTCAAAGCAGCCAAAAGAGGGATACACATAAAGTTTCGGGCCATTTCAACATCATTTGGCCTAACTTCACTCCTCCGACAGCCAGACAGGAGCTCCCGGCAGCGACAGTGTCGAAGACTTCAAAACTTCGATCAGAGCCTACGGATGGTCTCAGAATACCTCCAAAAGGCCCCATGCCAAATTTTCAAGTCAAACGGACAGCGTTTGACCCTTCATCAACTCTCGAGAAGCAAAAACAGGCCTACCGGCGGCGGAGCACCCCGGAATCATGGCATCCAAATTGGAGCTAATGGATCATCTCAAAATGACTCCAATAGGTCCCCTGTCAAGTTTTAGGTCAAACGGACATCGTTTGGCCTAGTTTCAAAGCTCGACATTTTCCTCGAGGTGAAATCAAGGCGAGCATTTGCGGGACCCCAAAAGTCTTCAAAACTCAAACCAAAGCCCATGGTTGGTCTTACTTACTACTCAGGAGGCTCCCTGTCAAATTTCAGGTCAATCGGACATCGGTTGACCACAAGTCAAAGCTCGGCATTTCTCTCATGGCGAAATCAAGGCGAGCATTTGCGGGACCCCGAACGGCTTCAAAACTCAAACCAAATCCTATGGTTGGTCCTACCTACTGCTCAAGAAGCTCCACGTCAAATTTCAGGTCATTCCGACATCGTTTGGCCTAGTTTCAATGCTTGACAAAAATCGGCAATACCGCACAACAAAGTCTTCGGCTTTCCAGAAAAATAGGAAACTTTGTGCTCCGATTTGCGTGGCTTCTCGTCGGGTTTTCTTCAAGAGAATCAGGCCAATAAATGAGGGGAAATGTCAGGAAAAATACAGAAGAAAAAAGAATGAAAAAAGATCGAAAAACGGCGAAGAAAAGGCGACCGAACAGCGGCCGAGAAATGGGCCCAAAGCCCATGGTCGCCGGCGACCTTGGCCCATGGTCGCCGGCTTGATGGACCCGATTCTTCCCTCTCTCCCGCTGCCTCCGTCCCGGGTCTTTCGGGGTACGGCGGAGGGGAGGAGAAGAAAAGTAAAGGGTATCAACATCTTTCTTTCTTTTTGTACGGGTATGCCAATTTCACTTTTCTACTTGGAATTTAGAAACGGTGATCCGAAGATCCACCTTCACAAGTAGAAAGGGGAAATGAAACTTTTTCTAGTTTCCATTGCACGCATATTTTAAGAAAAGAGACAAAGGTTTTTTTTTTTATATGCCGTGAAAGGCGATTTCATTTGTTGCCGTGAAAGGCGATTTTTGCCGTAAAAGGCGATTTTTGCCGTAAAAGGCGATTTACAAGTCTTATCCATTATGAAAGACAAGAGTTGTGATTTTTGTCTCTAAAAGAAAAATAAAGTACAATAGAAATCAAGAAAAGGAATCTGACTTCTCATTCGATTGTGGGGACACGTTCAGATCGACGGTCGCGAGTCATGTATGGGCTCCTCCATCGTCCATGCAGATGAGAACACGATGCTTGGATTCTTGGCTTGGCTTTTTAACCTCAGATTTTTAAAGGACAAAGACCAAGAGAAGGTCTTATATCCGATAAAAAGCTAAGTAAACGGGCTGAAAAGCCACGTTTTAGCCATGTTGATAGAAGAAGGGAGATCCTTGGGGGGCTGCCCCCCCCCCCCCAAGGGTGCTTCAATCACCTTTTGGTGGTCTTTGCAGCAGAGTTGCAGGGCCTCTGGATTTTCCGGGCAATTCTCCGGACTTCGGGTGAATTTCTCTAGCAATTTCTCTGGATTTTTTTCGTTCTTCGTCTGGGCAATTTTTCTTGGCAATTTTCTGGCTCTTTTTCCTTTGGAATGCCCTCCTATTTATAGGCCTTTGGTAGCCATTTAGGAGGGTTTATGAGCATTGAATGCATTAATGCTCATAATGGGAGGAGTTACAAGTTTTAAATTATTTATTTTGTAACTCCTTTTTCCTTGAATCTGATTGGCCGATGGAGAATAATGAGCTTTTAATTGCCTTTAACCCCCATCATTGGAGGAGTTTCATGGCTTTAATGCCATAAATCCTTTGACTTGTAACTCCCATTTGCTTGCTTTTGATTGGGCCGTCCAAAATAATGAGTGAATAACCGCATTAACTTGTCATAAAACGGGTCATTTAACCTCATTAATTGGTCGCCAAGTCGCCTGAAGAGTCGCGGGCCGCGCCGCGTCTTTTGGAATTCTTCTTGCGATGACCGCCGGTGGATCCACATGTTGTTTGATGTCGGATGGCGATGCAATTTCAAACATTGATTAATGTCAACGTGCCGGCAACATCTGTCCTGTCGATTTCACGATCGGGCGGGCGGAAAGTGTGCTTTCTTTGTCGGCCGATTGGCGATTTCGAGGCATCTAATGATCATCCAATGATTTCGGCGGCGAATCCGTGATGTTGACGAAGATCGACGGATTTCATGCACGAAAAATCAGATTTTGGAAAAATCACAGGGGCCAATCAACTCGAAACGCTAAAAGGACCCGAAAAAGGGGTCTTCCGGCGATTTTCGGGTCGCCGGAATTCCATGGTCGCCGGCGACCATGGGCTTTGGGCCCATTTCTCGGCAGTCGTTCGGTCGCCTTTTCTTCGCCGTTTTTCGATCTTTTTTCATTCTTTTTTCTTCTGTATTTTTCCTGACATTTCCCCTCATTTATTGGCCTGATTCTCTTGAAGAAAACCCGACGAGAAGCCACGCAAATCGGAGCACAAAGTTTCCTATTTTTCTGGAAAGCCGAAGACTTTGTTGTGCGGTATTGTCGATTTTTTGTCAAGCATTGAAACTAGGCCAAACGATGTCGGAATGACCTGAAATTTGACGTGGAGCTTCTTGAGCAGTAGATAGGACCAACCATAGGCTTTGGTTTGAGTGTTGAAGCCGTTCGGGGTCCCGCAAATGCTCGCCTTGATTTCGCCATGAGAGAAATGCCGAGCTTTGACTTGTGGTCAACCGATGTCCGATTGACCTGAAATTTGACAGGGAGCCTCCTGAGTAGTAAGTAAGACCAACCATGGGCTTTGGTTTGAGTTTTGAAGCTTTTTGGGGTCCCGCAAATGCTCGCCTTGATTTCACCTCGAGGAAAATGTCGAGCTTTGAAACTAGGCTAAACGATGTCCGTTTGACTTAAAACTTGACAGGGGACCTATTGGAGTCATTTTGAGATGATCCATTAGCTCCAATTTGGATGCCATAATTCCGGGGTTCTCCGCCGCCGGTAGGCCTGTTTTTGCTTCTCGAGAGTTGATGAAGGGTCAAACGCTGTCCGTTTGACTTGAAAATTTAGCATGGGGCCTTTTGGAGGTATTCTGAGACCATCCGTAGGCACTGATTGAAGTTTTGAAGTCTTCGACACTGTCGCTGCCGGGAGCTCTTGTCTGGCTGTCGGAGGAGTGAAGTTAGGCCAAATGATGTTGAAATGGCCCGAAACTTTGTGTACCCCTCTTTTGGCTGCTTTGAAGGATCTTGCAGTTTTTGTTTGATTCTGACAAGATCTGGTGCTTGAAGTGGCGCCTTCCTATTTATGGCAGGATGTGGCTCCATGTAGCTTTTGGTGTTATAGGGACATAGTGACATTTTTGGTGTCAACAAATGCCCCTTGAGGTACAGCGACGTGGTGTGCAGCTCTGGCAGTCGATGTGCCTCGAAGAGAATTGAAGGAGATCTTCTTGCTTGATCAAGAGTCTTGGGCATTTTTCTTTTGATGGAGTTGCTTTTTTGAGCTTCCAAGGGATTTCGCGGTAATGAGAGGGGTCATGTACCGTCTCAAGGCAAGGATTTTGAAATGACATTTGGATATGGGTTTTTGGTTTTGGGTTTTCCCTTTTAACCTTGTGAACCTAAAGGCTTTATGTGGCACATTAGGCGGTTAAGAAGGTTTTTTGGTTTTTGACCTTGTGACCTAACAGGCTGTATGTGGCGAGTTAGGGGGTCGGGATTTTGGTTTTTGGTTTCGGCCTTGTGACCTAACAAGCTGTATGTGGCAAGTTAGGGGACCATGGTTTGGTTTTTGGTCACTCTTTGGGACAATTTTGGGTCCATTGGAGTGGTTTGGTTTTTTGTGGAATGTCAATTTCAAGATTGTGGCTTGATTTGGTGCATGGGGTTGGATGGTTTGGGTTTCTTTTGGAAGCCTATGAAGTTTGGAATTTTTTGTATGGTCCAATCAACTCAAGAGAGGCATGGAACCATTTTTGTATGCTCTTGGTAAGAGAAATTTTGACTAAAAGCCACTTTTAGTGCCTAGGTGGTCAAACCTGGCTCATATGGGCTAACCCATGGGACCTTAAGCTTTTTGAAAATGGCTTAGATCTCATGTGGTGTCATTTTGTAAAGAATATCTAAAAATATCCCTTTTGTGTAGAGAATATCTAAAAATATCCTTACTTGGAGAGAATCTCTCAAGTTTCCTTGATTTTGGGAGAGATTTTCTCAAAGTTTCTCAAATCCCCTTTCTTTTTGGAGAGAATTTCTCAAGAATCTCCTCTTTAGGAGAGAATATCTCAAATCTCCCTTTCTTTTAGGAAGTTTGCTAATTTTTAACACTTACCTCCTTGCTTTTCTCCTCCTTTCCTCTTTTGGTTTGCTTTTTCTATAAAAGCAATGGAGATGGGTTTTCTTTCTTTTGTTGCTTTCATTTTACAAAAACCTTCAAGAGTGCTCCAAGATAAAGAATTTCTCAAGGATCTTCAAGTTTCTTCTTCTTCTTCTCCATGGCTTCAAGTATGTCTTCTTTTTCCAAGAAAAACCCCATGTAGATGTAGGAAAGTTTCCTCTTCTTCTTTTTTTTTTTTTTTTTTTCTTTTTCTCTTTTCTTTTTTTTTTTTCACGTGTTTTCTTTTCCTCTTTTTTTTTTTGCACACGTTCTCCTTTTTTTTTTTTCTTTTTTTTTTCTCTCTATTTTTTTTTTTTGGTGCTGTACGGACCTGGCCGTACAGCCACGTGGCCTGTGGGCCACGTCCCATGGGCCAACCCCTTTTTTTTTTTTTTTTTTTTGCTCACCATGATATGAGGTTTATGCAATTCAAGATGATCATGCATTTTTTATATATATATATATATATTTTTATGCATCAAGATAAAAGGCTAGAATTTCTAGGTCAAGTCAACATGGATTTTGACTTAGACAAAGTTTGATTGGTTTTGACCAAATTGGGTTGGAATTGGTCAAACTTTTGTCAAAGTTTTCCTAGCATCTAATGCATGATGGTTTTATGTATGATTTTTGGTAAATGGAATTGGGAGCATGATGATGCATACCTCGAATTTTCTTGCAAGTCTTGGGATTTTTGGAGCTTGCAGCAATGTTGAGCCCACTTCTCCAGTCTCGCAGAATTTCGAGGAGCTTTGCAAGTTTTGGAATTTTGAGCTCGCAGCAATGTTGAGCTCTTTTCTGATCTTGCGAAGATTTTGAGAAGAAAGGCTTGATCTCGCAGCAATGTTTGAATTCGAGTCTTCTTCGAGAATCCTTCATTGATTATGAGCTCGCAGCAATGTTGAGCTCATCTTCAAGCTTCCTTTCTTTTTTGGGGTGCCTTTCTTCGAAATTGCCCCAGAACCATGCCAAAATTTCGTTAGGATTTTTTAGCAAAATTCTGTCATTTGGTGCTTGATTTCTTCCTTTCTGACTTTTGCAGGTGGTTCCTCCAGAACGAACAAGGGTAAGGGCCTTGTTACTGATGCACCTCGTCGATCTGTCAGATCTTCCAATGCGGCCGTTCAACAGGCGTGGGAAGAGGTTGACGGGAATCTCCGAAGAAAGACTCAGGAGCATGAGCGATGGCAACTTCTTTGGGAGGAATTCCCTCGTGCTGAAGATGGATCGCGGTTTTCTGCCGCATTTTATGGCAGCATCTTGAAGAAGCATGGCCTGGAAGCTTTGGAGGCTGAGGCCAAGAGTCTGCTCGAGGACCTCAGTCTTTGGTTGAAGACCATGATGGACTGAGCTTTTGACAAACTTTCTTCTTTCATTTTTTTTTTTTTGGTACCTCCATGTATAAATATTTTGGCACTCTATTTTTTGTATCCTCTTGTTCTACTTAAATTCTTTTTTGTTGAAAATAAGCAAAAGTTGAATGGGAATGTTTGTTTGAAAATCTTGATCAAAAGGTTATCATTTTGTGAAAATCTTTTGTCAAAAGTGTTGTTTTGGCATGAAAGCCATATTTTGTAGCACAAAGCCTGGTTTTTGATGGCTTGAAAGCCGAAAATTTTGAAGTGGCATGAAAGCCGATTTTTGGTGGCGTAAAAGCCAAATTTTGGTGGCGTGAAAGCCGATGTGGCATGGAAGCCGATTTTTGGCATGAGCGCCGATTTTTTGTTTTTGGCGTAAAAGCCGGATTTTGGCATGAGAGCCGATTTTTTGTTTTTGGCGTAAAAGCCAGTTTTTTTTTCTTGGCATGAGAGCCGATTTTTGGCGTAAAAGCTGGATTTTTTTGAAAACCAAGTTTTGTTTTGTTGGCATGAGAGCCAGATTTTGTTTTGATTTTTGGCGTGAAAGCCGATTTTTGGCGTGGAAGCCGAGTTTTTTGGCGTAAAAGCCGAGTTTTTGGCGTAAAAGCCAGATTTTTGACGTAAAAGCCAGGTTTTTGGTTTTAAAAAATGCAAGTATCGACTAAGAGTCGCCTCCCTGCTGAATGGTATTGCAAGTATCGATGGAATGTCGCCTCCTTGCTCATTCGGTTGCGAGTATCGATGGAATGTCGCTTCCTCGCGAAGTTGGGTGCAAGTATCGACTAAGCGTCGCTTCCCTGCTTTTTCTTCAAAAATTTTGTTTTGCGGGTATCGATGGAATGTCGCCTCCCCACGATTTTTGAAATTTGAGGTTTTTTCGAACCTTTGTTTTTCTTTTAAAATTTGGGTTGTGGATATCAACTGGAATGTTGCGTCTCCACGATTTTTTGAAATTTTGCAAGTATCAACGAGGTGTTGCTTCCTTGCGGTTTTGAGGTTTTGGAAGTATCGAATGGGGTTCGCTTCCTTCCAATGGGTTTTTGCAAGTATTGACTTGACATCGCTTTCCCGATTTTTGTTTTTAGACACGAGGGTCGTAAATTTTGACCTAAAACCATTTTTGGCGGTAAAAGGCAAGGCGGACTAGGGTGGAAATTCCTAAGTCCTGATTTTTGTTTCAAACCAAGAATTTTGGGTTCAAGGATCGAAAATTTTGGTTAAGTTCGGGAAGAGGCTCCTAAACTTAGATTTTCGGATTTTGATTTTCTTTTGAACAATGAAACGATGAAAGTAAGCATTGTTTTGAAAGTTCAACATAAAGATGAAAATTCCAAAAGGAGTGGGTTTGACGAGCAAGTACCTAGAAATAGGCTTTGGCCTTGTAAGCGTCACTCTGACCCAGTGGAGGAAGTCTTCAAGGGTAGTACCGCTTCAAGAACTTGCCGTTGATGGGCAGCATACATCTATCACCTTCCATGTTTAGAAGTGTGTATGCGCCATTGGAGAAGACTTGGTCGATGACGAAGGGTCCCTCCCATTTTGGTTCAAATTTGCCTTTGGATTTGTGAGCGAAAACCATCGGCCTTTTTACCGCAAGAACCAAGTCACCCTTTTTGTGGGCGCGTTGCCTGACCTTTTTGTCGAAAGATCCAGCCATGCGTGCTTGGTAGCGCTCAATGCTTTGGAGTGCCTCGAGCCGTCTCTCATCGAGATTGTCCAGCTCTTGGAGTCTTAATTTGACATTGCTTTCTTGCATCATGTCATTTTGTATAGATACCCTTAAGGAAGGAATTTGTACCTCTAAAGGGACAACACCTTCGCATCCATAGACCAAGGAGAATGGCGTGCTATGGGTTGGTCCTCGAACGGTGGTTCGGTAGGCCCACAAAGCTTCGGATCGTTTGTCGCCCCAGTCCCTTTTGTGGCTAGAGACCATTTTCTTGAGAATTTTGCAGAGTGTCTTGTTGAAGGCCTTTGCCAGTCCATTCGCCGCCGGATTGTACGGAGTTGAAGGACAACTTTGGATTTTGTATTTGTCGCAGAACCTGTAGAATCTGTGATCACGGAATTGTGGTCCGTTATCATGGACGAATCTTTTAGGTATGCCGAAGCGACAAATGATGTTGGTGCGCAAGAACTGAAGGACTGATGAGGTCTTCATTTCATTGAGCGCAAAAGCTTCTGACCACTTGGAGAAATAATCCGTAGCGGCGAAGATGAAGCGATGACCTTTGCTTGACGGAGGGGAGACAGGACCTA
This sequence comes from Camphora micrantha, assembly GCA_003546025.1. Taxonomy (NCBI): domain Eukaryota; kingdom Viridiplantae; phylum Streptophyta; class Magnoliopsida; order Laurales; family Lauraceae; genus Camphora; species Camphora micrantha. The sequence continues at coordinate 170,097 of QPKB01000016.1, read as the reverse complement.
CGATGTCCATACCTCAGGCTTCGAAAGGCCATGAAATTGCTGTAGGATGTAGCCATTCTGGAGGCATGTGGACATAGTCTCCATGAACTTGGCATTGTTGGCAGCGTTTAGCAAATTGCATTGCGTCAGCTACCATGGTAGGCCAATAATAACCTAACCTTTTTATCTGATCGTAGAGCTTTGGACCAGCCTGATGAGCTCCACAAAGACCAGCATGCACCTCTTTGAGAGTTTCTTTAGTTTCTTGTTGTGATAAGCAGCGTAGAAGTACTCCATTGTAGGATTTTCTGTAGAGCATTTTTGAAGGAATGTTCAGATGAAAGTTTGGGGTTCGTCTTTGAACACTTACCCGTTCTTTTGGATCTTCAGGCAGGATTCCGAACATAATATAATCAATGAACGGATCCCTCCAGTCGCCGATCGGAGGTCCGAGGATGGAGATCCGACTTCCAACCAGTTGGTGGCACTCAGCAACTGCTTGGTGTGTATTGAGGGGAGGGAGAATCCTTCTCTCACACACTGTAACTTGCATGTGTTCTCCTTCTTGGACCGCCATAGAGGCGGCGAATCCAGCCAGGGCATCTGCACGGATGTTTTCGCCTCTACGAATGTGGGTGATATGACAGATGTCAAATTTTTGCCGAAGTGATTGCGCCTTGTTGTAGTAAGGCAACAGATCAGGCTTCCTGATTTCAAATTTCTGATTCATCTGACTGACGATCAGTTGAGAATCCCCGAAGGCTTCTAGCACTGTGATGCCGGATTCGAGGGCGAGTTCCAATACTACAATCAGGGCTTGGTACTCAGCTGCATTGTTTGAACATGGTTCCAGTAGCGAGAAGGCGTGTGGAATCATGTATTTGTCGGGACTAACAAAGAGGATGCCAATCCCTGATATTTGATTTTCTTTTTCACTTGTCCTGGTTGCACCGTCGAAGTACATATCCCAGGAAGCATTTGATAAGGAAGCCTCCACGTTGTAGACTGACTCGTCTAGGAGATCATCCCTGAGTGGAGAATCTTCAGGCAACGGATGCTCTGCAAGAAAGTCTGCCAAAGCTTGACCTTTGATTGCTTTTTGTGGTACATACCTAATTTCAAATTGTGACAGGAGGATAGACCATTTTGCCAGTCGGGCATTGACGGAACCTGCTTTTGTGACAAGGACCTTGAGGAGATTGATCCTCAAGATCAGGTATACTGTGTTGGACAGCAGATAGTGACGTAGTTTTTGTACAGCAAACATCACTGCAAGACATTCTTTTTCGACTGGAGAGTAGCGATGCTCTGCACCTACCAGCATGCGGCTGAGATAGTATAGAGCAGCTTCTTTTCCCTCGTGATTTCCTTGTGCAAGTAGAGCTCCCAAAGAGTGGTCGAGGGCTCTTGTGTACAAGATAAATGGTTTTCCAGTTGTGGGGGCAGCCAGTACTGGAGGTTTGGTCAGGTATGACTTGATGTCTTGGAACGCAGTTTCGCATTCAGCATCCCAGACAAAGTCCACTCCCTTTTTCATTTGGCGGGAGAATGGACGGCATTTCCCTGACAGGTTGGAGATGAACCGTCGATTTACCAACTTCGAGAGCTTTTGGAGACGGTTCTTCATTCGGAAGTCCACCCTTGGGATTGAGGGGCTGATCCTTTTCATTTGCTGAAGATGCTTCCGTGTCAACCTTACCATCCTCAGTGATTGCATTGCATGGGGCATTTTCCGGAAACAAGCCCTGAACAGCGTCCAGCAATTTGTCTTCTTTGTTTACAATTTCATCGGTCCAGACATCACCCATGAGGTTGGGCATCTGGGACCAGTTGACTGGGTAGACTTCATCGGTAGAGACGTCTTCAAGGTAGTCAGCCAGAAGAGGTCTGTACTCTGATGTGACAGTCTCAGAAGACGAAGGTTGAGAAGATGCCATCTTCGAGGTAGTAATATTAGAGGATATACTACCTGATGTAGTATGGGAGTTTGTGGCCTCGGCAGATGAAGCTCCAGAGGCGCTATCGTCTCGAACTATCGCATTGCAAGCAATAGGAAACGTCTCCGGAACGGATTGTTGGGATTCAGATTCATCCTCTGATGTAAGGGGATCATCCACCCAGCAGTTTTCTTCATTTTCAGGAGTTACTGGAGGGGACTCCTGTAGATTTTCCGAGACCACCGGTTCTGGATTGCGATGAAGCTGATTGATGTGATCTTGTCCTTGCTCTATGGCAAGACGCTGCAAGATCCTTGCATATTCTTCGAGATCAGGCATAGGAGCCAGATCTTCTTCTTCATCTACTCCTTGTGGTTCCTCCTGATCGGGTTCTACCGGAGCATTGGCGGGTGTTGTGTCAACAACATTTTCCTGAACAACCTCTTGGTCTCCTTCATCATCAGACCAAGATCCCTGTGGTTGTAAAGGGTTATACCAGATCACCGGCATGAGGTGGGATTCGGGGATCCATTCCTCGTCGGAGAGGTATTCTCCTGTTTCGAAGGATTCCTCCCATTCATCGGTGTCACTGGACTCGTACCCATCCATGGGGAATCCAATTACTGAATTGCAAGAGTATAATGCCCCTGCATGTCTTCAGTCTTTAGTAGTAATGGCATGAAATCACGAAGGGTGAATTTCCTTGCCGGCCTCGAAGTCTCGGAAGGAGACTTTTCTGCTGCCCCCAGTGAAGGGGTAGGGGAAGTTTCTGTCTTTTCAGGAACTTCTTGTTTTGGTTGAGCTTTCTCCTGCTGTTTAAGCTTGCGGAGTTGTCTCCTGGCTTGCCTTCGCTGTTGAGCGTCGGCTTTGTTTTGACGATCTCCCAGTTTTCATCCTCCAGGAGATCGGGATGTACCCATATGGGCTGTCCATCTGGTGTTGGGCACGGGACTAGCTCTTGGGATGTTTGAGTCATTTTTATCACCTTAAAGGAAGTAGTGACCTTCTTCTTTGGTGACTTTTGTGTTTGTCCATACGACACCATGTTGACGGAGGCAGACCCATAGTTTTTGTCAAAGGTGATGACTCCGTTTTTCCACATCTCGTTGATCTTTTCTCTCACAACGAAGCATTGGTTGAGAGGATGCGAGATCATCTGGTGGTATGGACAGTACCGGAGATCGTTGGTTTTGCCAACATCTCCTGGTCTTTTGGGTTCAGGCAGGGTGAGCTTCCCGTTTGCCAAGAGAGCCTCGAAGATTTCTTCGACATCTTCATCGAACGGGTATTTCTTTTCTACTCGTTCTTTGAAGGCATCAGAGAGTTCAGGTCTCTTACCTGCACCTTTGTTTTCAGCTTTCTTTGGTGGCTGCGGAGCTGACTTGGTTTGCACATTGAGAACCTCCCTTTTCTTTTGCTTCGAGGTTGCAATGGCGGTCGGCTCCTTCTTTGATGATTTCTGACTGCTGAGGTCCTTGATCACAGTCTCAGCCTCCATTGATGCTTCTAGGAGTTCTCCCAAATTCTTTGATTTGTTGTCGATAATCATGGAGCGTATCTTTGCTCTCATGTTGTTATGGCAGATGTCGACCAGCGACGCTTGTGGCAGTACGTCTGAACATTTGTACGCCATTGCCTTCCACTTGTGAATGTAGTCGTATGTCGACTCATTCTCTCCCTGTTTTAGGCTGCAGAGTTGAGCCATAGTCACAGCCTCACCTTTGAAGTGAGTTAGGAAGCGTGTCTCCATCAGGGCCCAGTTTTGGATAGAGTCCTCCTGAAGAGTGGAGTACCAATCAAAGGCCGTACCTTTTAGGGTACTTGCGAAGAGACGGATCTTGAGGGCGTCTTGATCCGCGATGGCTCCCGTCAGGATCTTGAAATGGACGACATGTTGTCTGGCCGAGCCCTTCCCCGTATATGTTTGGAGAGTGGGCTGTTTGAATTTGGTAGGAAACGGTACCGAGTCCATCCATAAGGGATATGGCGGCTTGATTCCGTGTTCCTTTAGTGAATCCTCTTCCTTTGCTTTGGCGAGGATATCGTCAACGTCCTTTTTGGTAAGGGCGCGTGACTCATTTACCTCCTCTTCGTGGTGACTTGGAGGAGCTTCATTATTCAGTGGACGTTGGAGGGTAAGAAGTAAGTTCTCCATGAGAGCTTCTATCCTCTGCTGTCCCTGCTCCAGCTGCTGGATGCGTGTGGCTAAGTCATCTTGCGGCGGAGGCTGCTCAGCATTTGTGACTAAGACGTTCATCTTTCGAGAGTCGAATGAGGATACCGTCTTGGTGACTGAGCTAGAGCTCATTCTTTTGGATGAAGAGCTCGAAGAGTGATTGCTCCGGTGTCCCTGACTTGAAGGAGTGGGAGAATCTTCTCATGTCTTCGCGCCCGGGAGACGCTGCGAGTCACCGGTCGCTTGACATGGATTTTTGTTGCTGACTTCTGGCGCCTTCTGGTTTTGCCAACCATATGGACAGTAGCAACTTGGTTGGGTGCTTCTTTTTCAACCCATTTTTGAGAGACCTGGAGCGTGGAGTGCTGAGCTCTTTGCTTCTCTAGTCTCTTTTGCCGATACGCCGTGCGGCGACGCATACGACGAGCGATTTGAGCTTCAGTTAGCTCGGGCTGTGCTCTAGCCACGAAGGAGGTGGTTCCTCGCGCGCAGCAGCCGAGCTTGTCTTCTTTGTAATTTGGCAAGGACAGGATCTGGATGCGGTCCTTAGCCTGTCGCAGCGAAGCTTTAAATTTGGCGAGCTCAGCCCCCGTTGAGATGAAGGGCCGAGTTGCAGGAGTACAGGCTTTGACAGGTTCTCGCTGAGGCTTGATGAAGCACGACTTGATCCTGGGCTTATAGGAATAAGCCGGCTCGTGTTGGGTGGATTTTGTTTGGTGGAGGGCTGGTTTCTCCTCTTTCGTGCACGAGAGAGGGTAGAACCGGTTCTCCTTGAGCGGGGCCAGGTATGCTGGCCTTGCAGATCTTTGGGACCTTCTTTGTTTTGGAGAAGGTCTTGGAGACCAAGTCTTGAGGTAGACCTGGTTTCTTGTAGGCTGAGGTTTCGAGAGGTTGTCGCGGGCTTCAGTCTTCTTGGCGGTTGCCCTTGGTGTCACAGTAATGACGCGCCCAGGGGCGGTTCTCTGCTTCTTGGCAGGAGTTGTTTCTTCTGCAGGAAGTGGGAAAGGTCCCAGCGACCCGAAGACGATGGACCGGGGAGAGGAGGTCGACCCGGTGTCTTGTGTGTTACCGAAGGAAGTGACACTTCGGCCGCTGGCGAGGCGCTTAGGAGCACGTTTGTTTTGCTTCTCTTGAAGCATTAGCTGGTACTTGTTCTCGTCGAAGGTGATCGTCAACGAAGCTGCCATGTTAGTTTTTGAAAAACCTTTCTGAAACAAGACCGGATCCATTAGTAATCACAAGAATGTGGTGATCATAAATGGAAATAAACTATGGTTTTTTCTTTTCAATTTGCTCGAGGGGACAAGGCCCGGCCCAAGCAAGATGAAGAAGGCAAAAAGCCATAGAGTATACAATTGTTCTAAACGCAAGTATGAAAGGCTCAGAGTGAGCGTTCCAATGACTGCTAGAAGCAATTGTGAACCTTAATTCAGACTACCGAGGAGCGAAGCTCACTCGAGGTAAAATGATATAAGGTTGGGAGTACAAATGTGTCGGTCGCGAATACAGTAGACCCAAGAGGGCGTACTAGCACCGCTAAGTACAGATGTTGTAAATCGCATCCTTGAAATGGACACGAGATGGGATTTTTTGAAAGGTCAAGGTTAGGTTCACAAAAGAGAGCAAATGGCACTCCGATCCGAACACGTGCTCAACATTTCTGCGAGCACAGAGTCCAAAAGGGAATTAACCAGAATTTCTCGAATCTGGACCCAACAACGACGGAAGTTTTTTTTTTTTTTTTTTAGAAAAGTCAGGATCGGATTCATCAAAGAGAGCAAATGATGTTCCAATCCAAACACGTGCTCAACATTTCTGCGAGCACAGAGTCTAGAAAGGAAGAGATCAAGATTTCTCAAATTTGAACCAAAAATCGACGAAGTTTTTTTTTTTTTAGGGTTTGAGAATACATCGAGTTCTCACAATTCGTTCTTATGAAACCAATGTTGATAGACCAGCCCCCAGGTAAGGGTAGGATTACTTAATGAACCCATTTGGAGGACCCTTACCTAGAACAGCCTAGCTGTCTCCAAACTCTGGACAAGACTTTTCTTAGATCAACCTCGATTAAAGAACGCAATCGGTAAAACTTTCGTGTTCTCAAATGCTCCCCCCCCCCTTTTTTTTTCTTTTTTTTTTTGGTGGACTCATCAGAGAGAGCGAATGGTCCGTTCCCAATCTGAACAGGGGCTCAAACAATTTCTGCGAGCCCTAAGTCAAAAAGGAAAAGAAAACCAAAATTTCTCAAATTTGGATCCAAAAGAGAGAAGATTTTTTTTTGAAAATCTGACAAGTTTGAAATCAGATTATTTTTTGATGGATTCATCAGCGAGAGCGAATGGTCCGTTCCCAGTCTGAACAGGGGCTCAAACAATTTCTGCGAGCCCTAAGTCAGAAAGGAAAAGAAAACCAAAATTTCTCAAATTTGGATCCAAAAGAAAGGAGATTTTTTTTTTGAAAATCTGACAAGTTTGAAATCAGATTTTTTTTTTGAAAATCTGACAAGTTTGAAATCAGATCTTTTTTTTTCGAACTCGTCAAAGAGAGCAAACGGTCTCTTTCCCAATCTGAAAACATGCTCAAACATTTCTGCGGGCACTGAGTCCAAAAGGGAGGAGATCGAGATTTCTCATATCTGAATTCAAAGAACAAGAGAAGATTTTTTTTTTTCGAGAAGGAGAAAGATTGGAAATACACTTAAAGAAAGAAATTTCCAAAAAAAAATCCCATCTCATGTTTTTTTTTTTTTTATGCAAGATTCAACATTGGCCACCAACTAGAAAGGTGCTAAAGAATCTAAGTTCATGTTCTCAAATGAACGTGTCCCACCGGGTGTGCCAGCTTGATGGACCCGATTCTTCCCTCTCTCCCGCTGCCTCCGTCCCGGGTCTTTCGGGGTACGGCGGAGGGGAGGAGAAGAAAGTAAAGGGTATCAACATCTTTCTTTCTTTTTGTACGGGTATGCCAATTTCACTTTTCTACTTGGAATTTAGAAACGGTGATCCGAAGATCCACCTTCACAAGTAGAAAGGGGAAATGAAACTTTTTCTAGTTTCCATTGCACGCATATTTTAAGAAAAGAGACAAAGGTTTTTTTTTATATGCCGTGAAAGGCGATTTCATTTGTTGCCGTGAAAGGCGATTTTTGCCGTAAAAGGCGATTTTTGCCGTAAAAGGCGATTTACAAGTCTTATCCATTATGAAAGACAAGAGTTGTGATTTTTGTCTCTAAAAGAAAAATTAAGTACAATAGAAATCAAGAAAAGGAATCTGACTTCTCATTCGATTGTGGGGACACGTTCAGATCGACGGTCGCGAGTCATGTATGGGCTCCTCCATCGTCCATGCAGATGAGAACACGATGCTTGAATTCATGGCTTGGCTTTTTAACCTCAGATTTTTAAAGGACAAAGACCAAGAAAAGGTCTTATATCCGATAAAAAGCTAAGTAAACGGGCTGAAAAGCCACGTTTTAGCCATGTTGATAGAAGAAGGGAGATCCTTGGGGGGCTGCCCCCCCCCCCCAAGGGTGCTTCAATCACCTTTTGGTGGTCTTTGCAGCAGAGTTGCAGGGCCTCTGGATTTTCCGGGCAATTCTCCAGACTTCGGGTGAATTTCTCTAGCGATTTCTCTGGATTTTTTTCGTTCTTCGTCTGGGCAATTTTTCTTGGCAATTTCTGGCTCTTTTTCCTTTGGAATGCCCTCCTATTTATAGGCCTTTGGTAGCCATTTAGGAGGGTTTATGAGCATTGAATGCATTAATGCTCATAATGGGAGGAGTTACAAGTTTTAAATTATTTGTTTTGTAACTCCTTTTTCCTTGAATCTGATTGGCCGATGGAGAATAATGAGCTTTTAATTGCCTTTAACCCCCATCATGGGAGGAGTTTCATGGCTTTAATGCCATAAATCCTTTGACTTGTAACTCCCATTTGCTTGCTTTTGATTGGGCCGTCCAAAATAATGAGTTAATGACCGCATTAACTTGTCATAAAACGGGTCATTTAACCTCATTAATTGGTCGCCAAGTCGCCTGAAGAGTCGCGGGCCGCGCCGCGTCTTTTGGAATTCTTCTTGCGATGACCGCCGGTGGATCCACATGTTGTTTGATGTCGGATGGCGATGCAATTTCAGACATTGATTAATGTCAACGTGCCGGCAACATCTGTCCTGTCGATTTCACGATCGGGCGGGCGGAAAGTGTGCTTTCTTTGTCGGCCGATTGACGATTTCGAGGCATCTAATGATCATCCAATGATTTCGGCGGCGAATCCGTGATGTTGACGAAGATCGACGGATTTTATGCACGAAAAATCAGATTTTGGAAAAATCACAAAGGGCCAATCAACTCGAAACGCGAAAAGGACCCGAAAAAGGGGTCTTCCTGCGATTTTCGGGTCGCCGGAATTCCATGGTCGCCGGCGACCATGGGCTTTGGGCCCATTTCTCGGCCGCCGTTCGGTCGCCTTTTCTTCGCCGTTTTTCGATCTTTTTTCATTCTTTTTTCTTCTGTATTTTTCCTGACATTTCCCCTCATTTATTGGCCTGATTCTCTTGAAGAAAACCCGACGAGAAGCCACGCAAATCGGAGCACAAAGTTTCCTATTTTTCTGGAAAGCCAAAGACTTTGTTGTGCAGTATTGCCGATTTTTTGTCAAGCATTGAAACTAAGCCAAACGATGTCGGAATGACCTGAAATTTGACGTGGAGCTTCTTGAGCAGTAGATAGGACCAACCATAGGCTTTGGTTTGAGTTTTGAAGCCGTTCGGGGTCCCGCAAATGCTCGCCTTGATTTCGCCATGAGAGAAATGCCGAGCTTTGACTTGTGGTCAACCGATGTCCGATTGACCTGAAATTTGACAGGGAGCCTCCTGAGTAGTAAGTAAGACCAACCATGGGCTTTGGTTTGAGTTTTGAAGCTTTTTGGGATCCCGCAAATGCTCGCCTTGATTTCACCTCGAGGAAAATGTCGAGCTTTGAAACTAGGCCAAACGATGTCCGTTTGACCTAAAACTTGACAGGGGACCTATTGGAGTCATTTTGAGATGATCCATTAGCTCCAATTTGGATGCCATGATTCCGGGGTGCTCCGCCACCGGTAGGCCCGTTTTTGCTTCCCGAGAGTTGATGAAGGGTCAAACGCTGTCCGTTTGACTTGAAAATTTGGCATGGGGCCTTTTGGAGGTATTCTGAGACCATCCGTAGGCTCTGATCGAAGTTTTGAAGTCTTCGACACTGTCGCTGCCGGGAGCTCCTGTCTGGCTGTCGGAGGAGTGAAGTTAGGCCAAATGATGTTGAAATGGCCCGAAACTTTATGTGTACCCCTCTTTTGGCTGCTTTGAAGGATCTTGCAATTTTTGTTTGATTCTGACAAGATCTGGTGCTTGAAGTGGCGCCTTCCTATTTATGGCAGGATGTGGCTCCATGTAGCTTTTGGTGTTGAAGGGACATAGTGACATTTTTGGTGTCGACAGCTGTCTTGACATCCATCTGCCATATCTCGTAGTCATAATGACATGCGATGGCTAAGAGAATTCTAATGATCCTAAGCATAGCCACTGGTGAAAAGGTTTCCTCATAATCGATACCTTCTTTCTGAGTATATCCTTTCGCCACCAGTCTCGCTTTGAAGGTCTCTACCTTCCCATCCACTCCTCTCTTCCTCTTGTAGATCCACTTGCACCCTATGGGTTTAATCCCTTCAGGCGCATCTACAAGATCCCAGACCTGATTGGAATATAAAGAATCCAATTCAGAATTCATCGCTTGCTGCCACATGTCAGCATCCGTATCCGTTACTGCTTCATCGTAACTAGCAGGATCCTCAACCAGATCCTCGGAGTCTGTCTTAAAAGACACTCCTAGATATCTATCTGGCTGTCTAGAAATTCTCCCACTACGACGAGGCTCCGGAGTGTTAAAAGGAATATCCTGTTCATCTACAGCCTTAGGATCTGGTACAGGTGTTGTAGGAGTTCCCGGAAGAATCTCCTCAAGGGTTTCTTTACAACTCAGCTCTTGATGCATCATGCAATCATCCTCCAAGTATCTGGCATGAGTGCTGATAAGCACTTTTTGCTCCTTTGGATGATAAAAGATGCCACCTCTCGTTCCCTTAGGATACCCAATGAAATAGCACATTTCTGATCTTGGTTCCAGCTTGGTAGCTTTATCATTCAGTACATAGGCTGGACAACACCAAATGTGGATATGTCTTAAACTGGGTTTTCGACCTGTCCATATTTCTTGCGGTGTCCTAGGCACTAATTTAGAAGGGACCAGATTCAAAATGTATGCTGATGCTTCTAGGGCATATCCCCAAAAAGATATGGATAGGGTTGCATGACTCATCATGGACCTTACCATATCAAGAAGGGTACGATTTCTTCTCTCAGCTACACCATTTTGCTGGGGTGTACCCGGTGCAGTCAACTAAGACACAATCCCATGTTGTGTGAGGTACTCCTTGAACTCACCTAGGAGGTTCTCGCCACCTCGATCAGATCGAAGGGCTTTGATATGTTTACCTAGTTGTAGCTCCGCCTCAACCTTAAATTGCTTGAACTTATCAAACGACTCAGACTTGCGTCGCATTAAGTACACATATCCATACCTAGAGTAATCATCAGTAAAAGTGATGAAATACTCATAACCTCCTCGAGCTGGTTTGCTCATAGGACCACACACATCAGTGTGAACCAATTCTAACAATTCCTTCGACCTCAGTCCCTTTAAAGAGAACGACCTTTTGGTCATCTTTCCTTTGAGACAAGATTCGCACTGAGGCAATGGTTCGAGATCTAATGAACTCAAGGGCCCATCCTCTACCAACCTCTGAATTCGTTTAAGGTTAATATGACCGAAACGTAAGTGCCAAAGATAAGTGTCATTGGTTGAAGATACCTTCCTCTTAAGGGAAGTTGAGCTTTCTAGTTGTACATTATGCAGTGTAGGAGCAATAGGATATATATAAAATAAGTTGTCATGCATTCTACCGAAACATATAATATTTCCATCTCTACTGATATCAACACCAGAATAAAAAGAAACTGAATAATTAAATTCAATAAGTCTGGAAACTGAAATTAAATTCTTCCTCATGTCCAGAACATAGAGAACATTATTTAAAACTAATATCCTATCATATGGAAAATGTAAGGTAACTGCTCCCACTGCAACTGCCCAAACTTTAGCTCCAGTTCCAACTCTGAGGGCAAACTCCCCTTTCTCAAGCTTCTGCATTATCTGGAACCCCTACAATGAATTGCAAATGTGATTAGTGGCTCCAGAGTCTACTATCCACGAATCAGTAGAATCAACCACAAAACAGGTTTCAATGTAGTAGGAAAGAGATATACCTTTCTTAGCAGAGGCCAGGAGCTTGGGACAATCTTTCTTCCAGTGGCCTTTAAGACCGCACTTGAAGCATTTCCCTTTGGGCTTATCACCTGTACCCTTGGCCTTCTTCTTACCAGCATTGCCCTTTTTTTGCCCCTTTCCCTTACCCTGCTTTTTCTTGAACTTCTTCCCTTTGGGGTTTTGTTTAGAGGAAGACTGGGAGAAGTGAGCTTGGGCTTTGGGCTTCATGATAGCCTCTGCCGCCTGGAGTTCTTTCATTAACTTTGGAAGAGTCATGTCCATCTTGCTCATGCTGAAATTGAGCTTGAACTGATTGAAAGAATCCAGCAAAGTTTCGAGAATCATATCAGTCTGACTCTCAGCATCAATCTCAGCCCCTAGGACCTCAGCCACATTGAAACAATCCATCATCTTGAGCATATACTCTCTGACGGGTGTTCCTTCGGCCATCCTAGTAGTCATGATTGTCCTTTTAGCAGCTTGCCTAGCTGGCCTGCTTTTGTCTGCGAACATCTCAGACAAGGACAACATGATGTCCGAAGCTGTGTCCATATGCACGTGCTGTGTTTGCAACACATTGGACATGGAAGCAAGCATGTAACATTTAGCCATGCTATTCGCTTTCTTCCATTTCCTTTCAGCCTCCTGCTGGTCGTCTGTAGAATTATCATTAATCGCAGGACAGGGTTCCGACAAGACATACTTGTACTCCTCAGCAGTAAGAACTATGTCAACATTCCTTTTCCAGTCCACGTAGTTCGGACCAGTAAGTTTGTTTTCACGTAGAATACTCATCAACGGGCTAAAAGAACCACCGATCATCTCTCTGGATATATAACGGTTTATAATTAGACAGGCAGTATATATGTAACATGTATATGGTGCTTGTAATAAAAGGAAAAACATGCACGGTAAACTTTTTACATTATTAACCCTTATCATAATGTATCAGTGTCTCAACCTCCTCACAGACCCTCCACCGAAGGGATGGCCGAGTCTATAGTCACGTTGAGTAAAGCCTCGCTTATTTGGATTATCACTTATCTGGATTTAGAATATCCAGTGACAGTCCAATCACTGATTGGTTTGGCCTCATATGACAAATAACACTAACTGGAAGTGACTTCAATCAAATCTTGAAGTGAACTTTAGTAAAAAGTTCCACTGAAGGGATGGCCGCTCCCACCAACACTTCATCGACATTCTATAGAAGTGATCTTCAGTAAAGAACTCCACCGTAGGGGTGGCCGCTCCCACTAACACCTCATTATGAATATTCACATTAGTTCACCTACTAACCCCTTGAAGCGATCTTTAGTAAAGAACTCCACCGAAGGGGTGGCCGCTCCCACTAACATTCCATTGAGATAACATGAACCGAAAATGGAAGGCCGTGGAGTTTTTCCAAAACCCTCTACCACTTGATTATTTATCACTAGGGTTTTTTTTTTTTTAAAAAACACTTTTGACTTTTACATCGTTACTCAAATCCTGTTTAAATCTAGCAAACTTAGTTAAAAATTTTCATGACTCAATTGCTTAAGTCAAAATAAATAACCTTTGCTTTAAAACATATTGAGTAAAGATCCTTAAAAAATCAAAAAACCTAACTTGGGCTATGGGAGCCCTTAGGTAGCATCGTATTAGATTTTAGTTTAGCCTCTTTTGGAAAACAAGGGTACCAAGATATACTAAACCCTAACCAATTTTAAACCTTAGACAAAGAAGTGTGCTGGTCTAAGTTCCGTTTAAAAACAATTAGCCAAACTAATCCAATCTAATAAAGAAAGATCCCAATTTTAAAAACCTAGTGGTGGCCATGTTACTAGGTGACAATCATAGCAATTATATAAAGCATTTAACCATGCATTCCATACATAAAAGCAATAATAGTTATGCAACCCTTGATGGCTCCCTACTCTTCGGACTTCAAATCCTTATCGAACTAAGTCATCAAAAAAAATTAGATCTCATCTTGCAGCAAGAAGCCTTGTCTCCTCCATCACCATGAATCCCCTTTACTTGCAACCATGCAATCTTTGAAGCTTTCTTCTCTTGCTTGATACCATAAAAATAAATTTACATACAAGCAAACAATGAAAAACAAAACCAAAAATTACATTGGAAGTGCCTATGCTTTTCAAGAAAGCTACATCAAATCTAGTTGGAAAAGTAAATAGAAATTACAATTTCCTACGATTGCTAAACGTGCAATCGTACAATTTTCAACTAATAAAACACATCCAAATCCATACAACATTCATACGAACCATCAAGGATGCATATATGGCTGCATACAAAGAGGTTAGTGCATGCAAAACACAATGTACATCACTATATGGTATTCTGAAAAATAATTCCAACAATCTGAAAAAATTTCTGCAACCATAACTTAGTGCCAACATGCATTAAAACACATCCTAGAGGACGCCACCATGTCCTTAATTAATCTAAGATTAATATTAACACAACATGGGATCATGATTTCACATGGCGAGGCTCTGATACCACTGAAAGTTTATGCTAACCAGATCTGAAGTCCCATGCCAGGGACGTCCATGACTGATTTTTAATCAGAAAATCAGATTGCAGAAATCTGTTTTTGGCAGCGCAAATCAACCATATATCTATGCATAAAAACGCCATGAAATCATGATCAACATGTGTATAATAAAAGGAGATGAAAGAGGACTAATACCTTGCTGATATGAAGACTTCAAATCTCTGAAACCAAGGCTCCAAGGGACTGATTCTAGACCTGCAATCAGCAATGTGTGTTGCAGGAATTTTCTGCAGTAACTTTCCTTTGATATTCTCCTCTATTCCACAACCCAATCTGATTGGCTATGATGGTGGGATCAAACTATGGAATCCTTGAGAGGTTTTCTGAACTATATTATGTGGAGAGACCCAGACCTGATTTCCTCTCTTCAAGGAAGAAAAAACAAGCCAGCAATAGGCGTGGATCAAAGGGTGTGGGCAGCCAATGGGATTTTCTTCTTGTTGCACGCCCTAGGGGCTCCCTCACTCTTTAATATTTTCCCCTCACCCCTCTTGCACGCCCAAAAGGGGATAAATATGGATGGCTTATTGCTCTGTAAGTTCTCTCCAATTAGAAATAGGAAACTAAGAGGTCCATCCCACAAAATTAGCAACAAGCTACCTTAGGTGTGCAACACTTTCTAATTTTTAGTTTCTAAAACAATTAGGAAACTTTTATTATAGGAATCCTTACCCAATGAGGAGTCCAACCTTCCAAGTAAAGAAACTTACTAAAGATTGGAAACCTCATACAAGGGACCCCCTTTATGTCTGGCCTACAAGAAAGAAAAACACACCATGGCCCACAAGTCAATAAATAAGCTAGAGTTAAATTCATGTATGCCATCAAAGGCCTATTTGAATTTAAACTCAAAAATATTTTTCCACAAAAATAATTCAACCACATATCATCTAAACAAATTAGGAAACCATGCCAATATAGGAAAGTGGCTAGAGAAGGGACTAAAAGACATATTTGCCCTTTGTCGCGACCCCGGACCGGGCTCCCAAGACAAGGCGGGCCTTGATCCGGGATCGGGAACTAAAAATATGATATTGTATTGCTTGGATGAATTAATTTAAAATCCAAACCAAAACAAAACGTATACGAGTCCATCAAGAAGGATGCCACTCGTACACGCGATTTCCCACAGGTGTTCGCGGTGAGGATATCACATCGACATGACTATTTCTTTTATGTGCGGAAGCGTGTAGCAAATCTATTTCATACATTCATGTCCAAGATACAAGATTAACACATGTTTCATACTAGTATCAAAATGAGCAATGATCATTAAAGCTATAACCCCAAAATAAAGTTAAGGTTTACAACAAAGTAGTTTAATTACATTGTTCCCAAAAATAGAGGCCAACAAAGGCCAATGAATAAAGTATCAAGTTCCCCAAAAGAATAGTTAGACACAACCCAAAATGTTACGTCACTCAGCACCTGAATGTCTAAACGACATCATCGGCGTGCCACTCAACTAATCGTTGCGGTTCGCCGACCGCCTCCTCAAGCTCCTCCTCGGGGAGACCAACAACGGGACCTGAGTATCAAAGCAAAGGGTCAAACACAACGGTTTGGCAAACGGGTGAAAAGACATAACAATAAAGAAAATACCTTGTAAAACATTTAAACCTGTCAAAGCAATAGTTTCATAAAACAAGAGAAATATTTGTTCAAATACATATGCAATATAAAACATGTAAGGTATCCAAGGAAGCGGGAAACAGACAAGATGGCAACCACACATAGCTAAGTCCTCTATCACCGAAGTGACATGAGCATATCGGGATGTTGTCTCAGTCACCGAAGTGAGGAGATGCAACATAAGTAACATATACATAATATAATACAATACGGGACGGGACCACGGTAGCGAACCGGGTATCGGGACAAGACCACGGTAATAACCGGGTAGCGGGATCTAGAACTGCAGCTGGCGGGACGGGAAGGGGTCTCCAAGTCTGTAGATCAAACCAGCAAGGAAAGCCAAGCTTAGTGGTGCCGACTCATAGGTCAAATCATGTAAAATAAGACACGTACAAATCATATATAATGCACTTAAAGAAACGGGCGGGACGGGGTGCTCAAAAGCACTAATTTCATTTTCAAACGGGAAGTGCATATCGGGGCTAGCAAAAGCTCTAGTTTCAAATTCGATGTTTTCGGGAATGATAAATCACATTTCTTGAAATTCGGGACAAGTATCGGGATTCGATATAAATCAAGTGAATAAGGACCCCGTATGTCGATTGTGATGATCACTTGGTACTCCTTGAGTTTAGAGACATTCCGGGCTCTTTATGCACCTTAGGGATTCAAACCCTAATCGAATTTTAAATAAACAAAACATAATAGGGATGGGATCCTAGGCACAATGTTAATCTAGTAGTGCCTTACAACCTACTCAGTCATCGAAAGGAAAATGGATTCGCGATATCCAAACAAACCAATTTCGCGTTTAGATAAAAGAAAGGATATCCCGTCGTTCCGTACCGTTCAAGATTGAACTAGGTTAAGTACCGATACAACCGGATTAACCGTGAGGAAATGTCGGTTCAACCATCCTCAAAAGAAGTCCAACGGGTTCACAAAAGGGTCACTAAGTTCCACTTAAAGTCCATCTAGCATAGGGTGAAAAGTCAGTTTTTCAGCAGGTTTCCAGTTTGAGCCGGTCGACCTGGCCCATGGCCGGTCGACCGCGTACACTGAGGGCTCGGTCGACCGGCCATGGGCCAGGTCGACCGGGAGTTGTAACTTAAAAATGGTGAATAGTGTTTTGGTCAGGCTCCAGAGAGCCTGACCTCTGTGTGGCCGGTCGACCGCGCCCTTGGCCGGTCGACTGCGTGAACTGCGGAACAGAGGATCCCGTAGTGCAGCAGGTCTTCTAACTGGGGGACCTGTTCCAGTGTCCCCGGTCGACCGCGCCCCTTGGCCGGTCAACCGCGTGAACTGCGTAACAGAACCCAGGTTCTGTTACAGCAGTTCAGTGGTTCTTCCACTTTTTCCAATCTTTTCTTTTCCTTTCATAAACCTGATGAGCAATCTCATACATGAATAAAACAAGCTATCAAGAACTAAAATGATCATTTATTTCAAGTCTAAACAAGTCATTAATATCCCAAATTAGTAGGTGAAAACATAAATGCATTTCATCAAAACTCATTCAAATGTAAAAGTATCAAATCATCCACTTGCCTTAAGTCTTTAATTAATGGAAAACAAGCTCTTATGCACCCTTGCTACTCAAGAACACAAGCTCTACAAAAACCCCCAAAACAAACCCTAAAATGGGTCAAAACAATGAAGGAGAAGAGAAAGCTTTCAATAATGAAAATGTAGCTTCTCTAAGGCTAGAAGAACACTAATCTAGAAGATTAGGAAGAGATCTTACCAATAGGTTCTCCAAATGAGCAAAGCAAGCTAAAAGAGGATCTTATGGAGATGAGGTTTCACCACAAATGGTACCAATGGAGAGCCCTTGAAGTTGTGAAGAAGATGGTGAAATCCTTTGAGATGATGGTGCAAGTTTGGCGATGCTTGAGCAAGGAGAAGAAGAGAAAAGTGCACACAAACCCTAGGTTCAGTTGTTGTGCTGGAAAAAGAGAAAATGAGGGAGATGAGCTCTCTTTTATAAGCTACACAAGTGGGCTCCACCAACTAGAACCTTGTTGGGCTGAAATAGTGGTTTTCGGGACTTCGGATGAAATCGACAAAGAAGGAAGAAATGATCGTCGAAATATCTAGTTTCTAAAAAGTTTATGTTTCGCGGGTTTCGGGAATAACAATAATTTGGTACAGATTTGGTGTAAAAGTACTGTTTTGCCCCTTGAAGCTAGAAAAGTCAAGTTTCGGGGTTTCGAACGGGAACGGGATCAACATGAAAGTTGAAGGCAATAACGAGATAAACAAAACGGGATAAAATACAAATCAAGAAAACCAAGATAAAACCTCAAGTACACGTAAAGTCATAAACAAGAAACCCCCAAAGGGCCCCACTAAATCCAAAGGCGCTCAAAATTCCCAAAGCTATTACAAAGCTATTCTAAACCAACTAAACCAAAATCCACAAAACAAAACAAGACTAACACGCAACTAACTAAGCACTAATCGAGGTCACTCGGGTCGGGGTCTTACACCCTTGGCTCCAAAATGACCAAAATGTCCATGCTAACCCCATAGCAACATTAAGATCATTTTAACCCTAACTCATTCCACTAAAGAGTTATGGTTGCACTCCAAGGACAAATATTAAATATGAATTAAGCTCGTCAGGAAATGACATTCGTCTTCGACCTACTAAGTGAAATGACCGAAATGCCCCTCTATGTAACGTCCATAATCAAGTCAGGTTATCCGATGTACGATCAACCTTCTTGATTATATCTCAACCTTAGAACTTCATATCCTTGACTTAATCATCATCCGGATATCATTCTCTTGGTCCAGGGAGCGACCCATAAGTTCAATATCCATATGGAACATCCATATACTAAGATCTTAGATTTTGATGATTAATTGGATAATTCGAAGGGGATGATCACTCCATCACAAGATGGCATAGATTCTTTATTACATCTACACGTCCCAACTAATCAAGCCCGAGTACCCAAAACACAGAGCTGTCATCCCATGAACAGGATCTCACCCATAGTGAATTAAAGCACAAGAATTCGACTTCGTCAGTTCATCCACATATGCTCAAGATTAAGAGCACTGGTCACTCAGTAGCATAAGGTGACTTGATCTCTCTCAGTGATAGTACTATTTTAGAGATCACACCTACAATGGTCCTGTTCAATGCATGACATATGCACTAATGAGATAAATCCGGAAAAGCCTCTCGTGACTAAGGTAAGTCACCCTGAATACAGGAGAGTATCTCACTATAACTAATACCAAGATGAAGTGCCCAACTCCATCTCTCAGTTATGAACCAGTTTATTGTTTCAAGTGTCCATGACTCAGACCTGTCTGTGTGTAGCCACTACACACCCAAGTCATTTACTAGAAACAATGGACCTTACACAAACATACATATATACATGCAGTAAGAGAAAAAGAATAATTCTAATAAATAATCAGTAAATATCCAGTAACAGAGATGTGAGTTGTGAGACCCCGACCCGAGAGGCCCAGATTAGTGTTTTTGAGCTGTGTTTTAGCTCTAAGTGTGTTTAGTGGATTGTGGTTAAGTTGGGATTAGAATAGCTTTGTTATAGATTTGGGATATTTTAAGTGCCTTTGTGACTAGTGGGGCCCTTTGGGGGTTCCTTTATATGACTTACGTGTACTTGGGAGATTACTCGAGATTCTTTTGATTTGGTGTTTATCCCGATTTGCTTATTTTGTTAATCCCTTCAACTTTCATGTTGATCTCGTTCCCGTCCCGAATCCCGAAACTCGACTTTTCAAGCTTCTTGGGCAAAACAGTACTTTTACACTAAATCTGTACCCAATACTTGTTATTCCCGAAACCCGTGAAACATATACTTTTTGGAAACTAGATATTTCGACGATCATTTCTTCCTTCTTCGTCGATTTCATCCGAAGTCCCGAAAACCACTATTTCAGCCTTTCAAAGTTCTTAAGTGGTGGAGCCCATTTCATTGACTATAAGAGAACCCATCTCCTTTTTCCTTCTCCATTTTCCAGCACAAGAGAGGAGCCTAGGGTTTTCTTGCCTCCTTTCTTCTTCTTCTTGCCTTTCCTTCACTAGATTTCCACCAAATCTTGCACCAACATCAAAATAGAGATCACCATTCTCTTCCTCTCCTTGAAGGCTTCCTATTGGTACCATTTTTGAAGAAATCTCTTCTCTCCAAGATCTTCATTTAGCTTGTCTTGTCCATTTGGAGAACCTATTGGTAAGATCTCTCCCTAATCTCTTAGATTTGTGTTCTTATGGTCCTTGAGAAGCTCCATTTTCATTATTAGGAGCTCTCTCTTCTTATTGCTTGGTTTGACCCATTTTAGGGTTTTGTTTTGGGGGTTTTTATAGAGATTGTGTTCTTGGCTTACAAGGGTGCTTAGGAGCTTGATTTCCTTGATTTAAGACCCAAGGCAAGTGGATGATTTGATACTTTTAGCTTTGAATGAGTTTTATGAAATGCATTATGATTTTACCAAATATTTTGTGATGTTAATGGCTTGTTTAGACTTGAAATAAATGCACATTGGTGAATCTTGATAGCTTGTTTTATTCATGTATTAGATTGTTCATCAGGTTTAAGAAAGGAAGAGAAAAGATTGGAAAAATGGAATGACCCATTGAACTGCTGTAACAGAACCTGGGTTCCGTTACGCAGTTCACGCGGTCGACCGACGAAGGGGCGCGATCGACTGGGCACACTGGAACAGGTCCCCTGTGGGACGACCTGCTGCACTGCGGGAATCCCTGTTCCGCAGTTCACGCGGTCGACCGGCCAAGGGGCGCGGTCGATCGGCCACACAAAGGTCAAGCTCTCTGGAGCCTGACCAAAACACTATTCACCCATTTTTATTTACAACTCCCAGTCGACCTGGCCCATGGCCGGTCGACCGAGCCCACTGTGTACCAGGTCGACCAGCCAAGGGCCAGGTCGACCGGCCGAACTGGAAAACCTGCTGAAAATGGAATTTTTGCCCTATGTTAGGTGGATTTTAAGTGGAACTTAGTGACCCTTTTTGTAGACCCGTTGGACTTCTTTTGAGGATGGTTGAACCGACATTTCCTCACGGTTAATCCGGTTGTATCGGTACTTAACCTAATTCAATCTTGAACGGTACGGAACAACGGGATATCCTTTCTTTTATCTAAACGCGAAATTGGTTTGTTTGGGTATCGCGAATCCGTTTTCCTTTCGATGACTGAGTAAGTTGTAAGGTACTACTAGATTAATATTGTGCTTAGGATCCCATCCCTATTATGTTTTGCTTATTTAAAATTCGATTAAAGTTTGAATACCTAAGGTGCATGAAGAGCCCGGAATGTCTCCAAACTCAAGGAGTACCAAGTGATCATTACAATCGACATACGGGGTCCTTATTCACTTGATTTATATTGAATCCCGATAATAGCCCGAATTTCTCGAATTATGATTTGTCTTGAATCCCGATAATAGCCCGAATTTCTCGAATTATGATTTGTCTTGAATCCCGATGATAGCCCGAATTTCTCGAATTATGATTTGTCTTGAATCCCGATGATAGCCCGGATTTCTCGAATTATGATTTAGCATTCCCGAAAGTATTGAAAGTATATTTTAGCATTTTTGCTAGCCCGTTTATACATGCCCGAATAAAATGAAATTAGTGCTTTTGAGCACCCCGTCTCGCCCGTTTATCTAAGTGCATTACATATGATTTGTACATGTCTTGTTTTACATGATTTGACCTATGAGTCGGCACCACTAAGCTTGACTTTCCTTGCCGGTTTGATCCACCGACTTGGAGACCCTTTCCCGTCCCGCTAGCTGCAGTTTGGATCCCGCTACCCGGTTATTACCGTGGTCTTGTCCCGATGCCGCAGATTGCTACTGTGGTTCCCAATGCCCAATTCGCTACCGTGGTCATGTCTCGTATTATATTATGTATATGTTACTTATGTTGCATCTCCTCACTTCGGTGACTGAGACAACATCCCGATATGCTCATGTCACTTCGGTGATAGAGAACTTAGATTTTTGTGGTTGCCATCTTGTCTGTTTCCCGTTTCCTTGGATACCTTACATGTTTTATATTGCATATATATTTGGATAAATGATTCTCTCGTTTTATGAAACTATTGCTTCGACAGGTTTAAATGTTTTCTAAGGTAATTTCATTATTGATATGTCTTTTCACCCGTTTGCCAAACCGTCGTGTTTAACCCACTATTTGGGTACTCAGGTTCAGTTTCCCCGCCCCGAGCTGAGAGTTGTTGGCTGTGGAGCCATGAGTTGCAGGTTGCCTTGTCGGCTATGTCATGTAGACATTGTGCTTGACATCGGAGTTACTGTTAGATTGTATGGACTCAATCCATCATATGATGTAATAAACTGATTAATTTCTTTATTTATCAATAATATCATGCTTTCCTTTCATGAGATGAATGGTGTTTTATTACTTAATGCACATGACCAATACAAATGACATAAATGGTTCATGAGATGAACCGGGTCCCATTAGTATATTAGATGTGATATATGTGTATGGATGAGATCCACACACAGGAGACATTTGTCACAAATCTTATACTTAAACATCTTCGCAACCGATGATGAGACTGGGCATCTCATCTGATAAGGTTGCAGCGCTTTGATCACTATAAGATAGTGTGGTTTGTCTCGATCATTAGAATGTAAGATTCTGGATCACGGTGCTGGTACATTGGATGTATTGAAGAACCATGAGAAGCACCTTATGGAATACTGTCTCGAGTTTAAGGTTTGCTCTCATAATTCCCTAACAATAGGCTCTCAATCCTGAGACATTGATGAACTCAAGTTTCTATCTATTCATTTGCTTTGAGTCACCAATGAGTGAGGCCAACTGTAGGTCAACACCTCGGTGTCTTGGGTACGTGGTAGTAGGACTGTGGGAACATCCAATGGTCAAGATGGAATCTATCTATATTATCCCCTTGTGCCAATTAATGGATTTATCATTAGTAAGTGCGCACCCATCTCGATTAAGAGTTAATTGGATGGTACTGATGATCACTGTGATTAATTGGGGCTCAAGGATAATAAGATGTGGATTTAAATTGGCGGGACATTATTAGTCCAGTTAATCCATGGATATTGATAGAGGGGCTTAATTGTGATAATCGGGAAGTTTAGGGTCTTCATTGTAATTTATTCCTAAGACTGGAGTGCAATTGCATTTATATAGTGGTGTTATTTGCAATTAACTGTGGGCCCGGATTACACATGAGATGTGGGATCACGTGTCCCAGTTGGAGCCAGCTTTCGATGGAATCCCTAGTGGTCCTCACGCTAGCCCAAGTTATTGGAAAGATACTTATCCTACTAGAACTCTAAGATGAAGGAATTAGGAAGTTACTATTTCTATTTGAAGTGGGACTTCTAATAGTGGTAATAGTAAGGTTACTATTTTGTGTAGAAGTAAGACTTCTATTTCAATTAGTACAAGAGAAGGAGGTTGCTTAATGCTATAAAAGGAGAAACAAAGGGCAGGGATTTCTATCCTTGCAATTCACGCCCAAAATCCCTTTGTACAAGAGTTGCACATACTTCTCTTCTCCTTCTAGTTCTCTTCTAGTTTCCTTTAGAGCTTCTAGTTGTTTTCTTTAGGAGATCACACCCATCTCCTTTAGCAGAGATCTGATACGGGCCATAGCGTGGAAGGCTAAGAGGTCTTAGAGATCTAAAGTTGTTTTCTTCTCCATCAAAGTACAACCGGACAGCAAAGGTATAATCTGCTTCTCTAATCTTTTGTAGATTATTTTGCATGGTATTGCTTGTAATATTGCTGTATATGGTATAAGAGTATGAGGGATTGCATCCTGGATAGGGTTGATGGCCTTATGGGCGTTTGATCCCTGATTCAAGTGGGTCAAAAGTTTTGAAATCACATCCACGAGGCCCACCTATTTCCAACAGTTACATCACATTTGGGTAGTGGATATTAGTTTGTATTGTTCGGCTTTTATTAGCCTTTCTTGGGATTGTAATTAATATACATTGATACTTGTAACTTGGACATATATGAGAATGTAATATCCTGTTACTGTCAGCTCTGTACTTTATTATGTTGGTTTATTCCAGTCTGATATGGTTCATAAAATAATAGCTTTATGCTAGAGGTTGTATGCGACGCGGAATCTGATGATGTCCACGGACTCCGGGTCGAATTGCCACAAAAGCTTCCACAAAAATATTCAGAGAGTGTAGTGATTTTGGATCCTCACACGCGCGGATCTTGGGAGAAATATAATCATCCATCACTCATCCCCACACATTTCCCGCCCCTGAGGTCGGACCTCTGTCGGGATCCGGGTTTGGGGGCGTGACATGAGTGTTGTTAGTGGGCTTTAGGGCATACACAAATCCCAACAGTGAGATGTTGACATATCCTCAAATACATATATAACAATTAGCGGAAGCTTTATAAATGCAAGTAGTATCTTAAAGATGTATAGTTTAAGAGCAAATACTGAATATCATATCTAGAGTTTAAGTTTGAGAGTGTTAACAAAAATATTAGTTATAATAAGAAGGCCACACTAAAACTGGGCCTAATTTTAAAACGATAATAAAACCAAAAGATGAAACTAATCAGATATAGCATGAAGGCTCTCGTGTACGGGGTCGATACGGCTATACAATGCCGTCCGTACTATACTCTAGGAAGTCATCAGGCTGATCTGCCTGAACCTCTTCCGTCGCTTCCTCCTCCTTGAGGTAGAAAGGCTCGGTACCTATGCACCAAAAGTAGCATCATCAAACACAACGGTCGGCAAGTAGATAGATATATAAATCACCAAAGATATGCAGTACTAAAGAGAGTAAACGATAAACAAGATCATATGAAATGCATGGCATTCTAATCGTAAGAAATGTATAGCATTCGAATCATAAACAGACTATCAAAGTAGGCGGTCCACATTGTTTCCAACGCACCCACGTCCATGAGTGAGTGTCAAAACCCGATGTTCAATAACAATAACGATTCCAACGCACCCACGTCCATGAGTGAGTGTCAAAACCTAAGGTACAATAACAATCACAATTCCAACGCACCCATGTACATGAGTGAGAGTCAAAACCTGATGTACAATAGCAATCACAATTCCAACGCACCCACGTCCATGAGTGAGCGTCAAAACCCGATGTACAATAACAATCACAATTCCAACGCACCCACGTCCATGAGTGAGCGTCAAAACCCGATGTACAATAACAATCACAATTCCAACGCACCCACGTCCATGAGTGAGCGTCAAAACCCGATGTACAATAACAATCACAATTCCAACGCACCCACGTCCATGAGTGAGCGTCAAAACCCGATGTACAATAACAATCACAATTCTAACGCACCCACGTCCATGAGTGAGCGTCAGAAAAGGATCCTAAGTCCATCATCTAAGTTCTCAATGTGATCCCCAAACAAAGTAAAGCAAACGAAGCTAACGAACATGTAGATAGTACCAGACGGTACAATACAGAATCAAGCTTCTATAACCGAACTTGGGGAGAAACTCCCTTTTCATCCACACCTGCAGACAAACACAAGAATAGGGCCTCACCCTCTCCACATACATCCATACCCCCTCTCATCAAGTCCATCATCTAGTATCCATCCAACTAAGAAATCATTTCATTAAACATATAGATCTAATTATCATGTTTTCTAACGTCAAAGACAACAATGAGCATGTGGTCATCTAAATCATCATTAAATCATTGAATCAAAGGAAAGACAAACATATCCAAGCATATATATATATATATATATATATATAAATGTCTACGCCTTTGGTTGAAAATGCCCAATCCACAAATCCTAGCCCAATGCCCAACAAACCAGACCTAAGAAAGTATTAGCAAAATAAAAACTAAATTAAATATAAATTAAAGAAAGGAAGGCTCTAAGCTACCTTATCAAACTACTATACCCAAAGTAAATTAACCCAAACCTAAGGAAGATGAGCTTACCAAAAAGTGGAGTGGATGGAGTAGTGGCTTGCAAATTGAGGACCAAAAAGTGGAGTGGATGG
This sequence comes from Camphora micrantha, assembly GCA_003546025.1. Taxonomy (NCBI): domain Eukaryota; kingdom Viridiplantae; phylum Streptophyta; class Magnoliopsida; order Laurales; family Lauraceae; genus Camphora; species Camphora micrantha. Next base: position 144,393 of record QPKB01000016.1, on the reverse strand, counting down.
AGTAGTGGCTTGCAAATTGAGGATGAGATGCTTGCGGGGTCCACGCGGAGATGATGGTGATGATCGGGGGTGGGGGCTGCCTTTGTAGTTCGTTTCTAGCAAGGTGGGTGAGAGAGATTGAGAAAGAGAGAAAAAGAATTGAAATGGAGATGGGTAGGTAATGGGGCCCACTTGATTTGGGGCCCACTAGATTAGTGGCCCATTGATAGAAAAAGGTAAAAGACAGAATGGAAGAAAGAAAGAAATGGTGAGATGGGTGGGTGTGAGGGGAAAGTCAACGTGGTGAGTGGAGTGAGGTGAGGGAGATGAGATGAGATGAGAGAAAATGAAATGAGATGATGAGAAAATGAGAGGGAGTGAAATGGGTATGGGTGAAAATCGTTGGCAGGGAGGAGTGAGAGAGAGAAAGTAAGCGAGAGAGAGAGAAACAGTGAGAATGATAAAGAGAAACAGAGAATGAAATGAAGAAAGGAAAAATGGAGAAAACAGGGAGAGATGGAGTGGGGTTGATTCGCCAGAGATGGGGAAGATAGCCGGCAACACAGGTGGGTCCGGCGACGACGGGGCGATTCCGGGACAGTGGGGGCGGCAGTGAGGGTTTGGGAGAGATGAGATGGGAGAGTGGAGAAGAGAGATGAGAGAGTGGAGAAGAGAGATCTTGGTGGTGCTGGCCGGCGGCAGCAATGGCGAGGCGTCGTCCGACGGCGGCGAGGAGAGGGAGAGAACGAGAGAGAGATGAGTGAAAGATAGGGAGGGGCTGCTGCTGTTGTGAAAATGGGGGATGGTGGTGCTCAACGTGACCTAATAGAGTGGGGTGGGGATTACCAAACAGCCCATGGGCCTTGGGTTGGGTTCGGGTCAGGTTCTAGGTCGGGTCCGAAGATCCAGATCAGGATATAACAAAAGGGTACCCAAACGGGCTTGGACTCGCGCGAGACTTCGTATGCATGAGCCACATGTCAAACCCAACTCGCTAAAACTCTAAACACACTTACTAACTAATCACACAATTAATTAATATTAATAGAAAATTAAGGGACAGGGCGTTACAGACTGTCCACTGGAATGGTTCGAACCCTATTCTGGACACTTCGCTTGAGCGAACTGTCCAGAAATTGGTTCCAGGATCAGTTCAGCTCCTTCTCATTTTCTTCTTCTACAACTCCTTTGAGCCTCATTCCTTCACCAAAATGAGAGGCTCAGAACTCATTTCAAATATCATCCAAACCCACATCAATGTTTCCATAAATATCAAATCAAACACCTTCTTCTAAATCACATTCAACCACAAAAGAGGAGAGAAACTCAACATTCACAAGGATTCATTTTTAGCCTAAAACAAAAGTGAAATAAAGACTATAAAAATCAATATTTTCAAGAGTGAGACAAACCATCAAGATGCATTCATGAGCATTTATTTCAAATTCAATGCAAGTCAATAAACATGAATGAAATTGACAAACCAACCACATTTCTCATAAAACTCACTAAATGCTCAAACTATCCAATCTTCCACTTGCCTTAGTTCTCAAATCAAGCAAATCAAGCACAAATCAAGCTCTCTCAAGATTACCTACAAGCATAAAGAAAACCCCCAAATACAAACCCTAAAATATGTCAAAACAAGGCACAAGAAGAAAATGGCTTGCAATAAGGAAGATGAAGCTTCTGTAAAGCTAGGAGAACACATGTACAAAAGGAAAAGAGGAATGTCTTGGAAGTTCTTCAAAACTCTAGGTTGGCTCAAAAGAGGGTCTTGAAATGGGTATCTTCTTCCACAATTAGCATCAATGAATAGCTCTCAAGGAGAGGGAGAGAATGGTGATCTCCATTTCTCAAGAGATGTAAGATTTGTAGAGGTTTGGGAGAAAAAAGAGTGAGGAGGAGAGGAGGAAGGGGAAAACCCTAGGTTGGGTTGGGTTGGGTTTGTGCTGGAAAAAGGAGGAAGGAAAAGAAGAAGAGTTGTGTTTATATACAAGTCAAGAGTGGGCTCCACCACTTGGAATCTTTGTGGGCTGAAATTATGGTTTTTGGGACTTTGAACGAATTCAACGAAGAAGGAAAAAACGATCACCAAAATATCTAGTTTCCAAAAGGTATATGTTTCATAGGCTTCGGGAACATCAAATTTTGGGTACAGATTTAGTGTAAAAAAGATTGTTTTGCATTCAAAGCTAGGAAAGTCCGGTTTCTGAGTCTTGAACCGGTACAGAAACAACACGAAAGTTGTAGAGATTAACGAGATAAGTAAAACGGGGTTAAAATGCAAATCATTGAAATCTCGGATAATCCCCCAAGTATACGCAAAGTCATAAAAAGGAACCCCCAAAGAGTCCCACTAATCACAAAGGTACTCGAAATTCCCCAAAACTATAACAAAAGCTATTATATTCCCAATTAAACCACAATACACTAATCACGCTTAATACTAACGCACGACTTAATTAATACTAATCGAGGTCACTCGAGTTGGAGTCTTACACTAACTAAACTCATAAATTGTTATTTTGTTTATATCTCTTCACCCACCTGTCAGATCATCGTGTCTGGCCTACTATTCTTAGTACTCAGGTCCAGACCCCGTTGCCTTTGAGGAGGAGTTGGAGGAGGCAGCTAAAGAGCGGTAATTTGTAGGAGAATGACAACCTGGTCTTGTTATCTAGACATCGGGCCAGGTGATGAGCCGCACAATATCTTTTGGGAGGGTGGTATTCACATTTTGGATTTTTGGATGTGCAGGCCTTTGTCGGCCTTTATTTTTGGAGGATGTTATAATTAAACTCACTTTAGTGTAAATATTTAACTCTTATACTTGGAGATGCTACATAGACATTGCTCACTCTGACATCCGATTGTGTTTATCAGTCTTTTTATTTTATGGAATGGTTCTATGGTTGAGATGTGCTCACGGCGGAAACCTGTAAGAAATCTTGCACGTGGGCGATGTGTTCCGTCCTGTTCTGCATGCGCATAAAAAAAATGCACACTACCATGTTCCGATCCCAGTATAGGAGTGTCATTAGGCACTAACCCGATCCGGATTTGCGACTGTCACCCAAAAGAAAGAAAAACACAAGAGAAAGAAAATACAACCGTCGGAGATCCAAGCACTTGAAGATAGTTCTGCATTGGGGAAAAAAAATTGATAGTCCATTGCAACCCATCCAATGGATGATTGACACACGTGACCATCCCTGTCATAACCTGTCAAATTGACAAATTCACCCCGCGCCAATGTTCATGTGGCGTTGTTTTGACAGTAATCAAGACATTAATCAATGTCAGTTTTTATTACAATAAATTTACACTATATCTAAGCATTAAATTTAAAATTATTGAATATTACACATCAAAATCTAAACCCATCCGGATTAGAAAAAATGGGAGAGCAAAGCAAAGATGAAAAATTGAAAAGAACGGGAAAAAAGGCCACCTATGTGAAAACCCCTCACCCAAATTGAAACAATCCATCAAGATAGCTTGTCATATATTAGATCTTTTGTAATGAATAATTGTCATATATTCTAAAATATAAAAGTATACTTTGAGCACTACATGTAGCTCGCATTGTTAATTAATATGATGACCAATTAACATGAATAATCTTCAAAAGATTTAAGAGTGGGCCCTATCATGGTGATTCCACCGGTGGAGTGGGCAGGGTTCATATGATCCATCATTTATTGGCATAGTTAGTAGATAGTGCAAATAATGATAGGGTCATCTAAATGTGGAAAATATTCTACCGGGACACTTTGCACATGAGAGCCGTACATTGCATTAGCCGGGGTGAATTCCAAAGGTGGGTCCCGCCTCAACTGTCGTCCAAATTCTCCATTCACCCAAGCCGTACCAAACCCAACTTTTTGTCATTTATAATAATAATGTCTGATTGTTTTGTATAGAATACATAAGAATCAATGTATATTAATTCATGCCAAAAGTGGTTAAAATGGAAATCCAAAGTGAATATATAAAAGATGATTATAAACAAAAAAGAATCTCTCATTCAAAAATTTTAAAAGGATGGTAGAGATTGATATAAAGATATTCTAACATAAAGAGAAATTGGGGATTTGATTTTGAGAGATAATAAGGATATATATTGATTGGTCAAGTAAAGTTTAAAATTTAATTGAGGTAAGATGGCGATAATTAATAGTTGTCTATAATAGGGTATATGATATGCTGTTCTCTCACAAAAAGACTGCTACTTAAATATATATAAATTATTAAATATTAGCCTTGGGTCATCATTTTCTTAACCACTTATATAAATGCAATCCTAGAATACAATTATATGAAACAAGCACCCGGTTAACAGGGAAAATGAAAAGTGACAAGCAGCCAAACTAAGCATGTAAACGCCCCAGTTTAATCATATGTTTTGGATCAATCCCCAGCCCTTCTCCTGGTCAATTGTTTGTATCGATTGCGTTTAATTTACTTTGCCCCCAAGCATCAGTATCAAATCAAGGGTCCTGCATCTATATTTATGTCCAAAATATTTAATTTATCTCTTAAATATTAATATATGAAGGTCTTATCTAAGTATTCTTGGCTGTTCAACGTTTGCCCAGGTGAAATTGTGCTCTTCCAAACAATTGTCTTTTACATGTATAAATTTTACAAGTGCAAATTTGTCTCGTGTATATGGAACTTTCACAAATCAACGCCTAAGATCGGTACTGTAAGTGCAAAAATGGTAACTCACAAGATTTTGAGATGCCTTAGAGGACTTAATCAAATGACTATCGAGAGCTGGCCGGTGTCGACTCGCGGGACCTGAAAGGGAAGAGAGAGGAGGTCAAAGGACCCTGGCCGTGGCAGCACAGGGTTCTCCGATGCCTCAGTCAGTATAGATACTGGGTTTTTTATGGAGAAGAAGAGAGGTAGTATGTCTGTGTATACTATTATGCGTACCTGGTTTAGATGCTCTCTCTCCTTTATATATGAGTATTACCAGAGACTTTGTCATGGGCTTGATGATCTGGATGCTGAGATCATCAGCTCACAAAATAATAAATGGCGGTCCATCACAGCCCACATTGCATTAATTGCCGGTCCGATCAGCCCATGTCGCATTAAATGCCAGTCACATTGGGCCTGATCCTGTCTGGACTCAATGGCAGGCGAAGATCTCACTGGATCCTTTCTTGGGCCTCCCCCGATGGGGCTGTGACCGTCGGATGCTGCCCTGTCAGAGGGTTGGACGGCCAGGATGACATCTGTCTTGTCGCCATGCGCCTGGAGGCAGGAGATATTTTAAGCACGCAGTCCGGCTGGCAGTCTCGCAGCCGGGATGCGTGTCGGAGCCGGGCTTAGCGGAGGACAGCCCCAGCCGGACTGGGACCATGAACCGCATCCCGGCTGGCGCTCCACTACCACAGCCGGGACGCGTTCAGCCGGACTGAAGATTAGGCCATTAGTTAAACAGCTTTGGGACGATTAGGAATCTCCCCACACAATAGCCCCCTAGCTTGCGGCTCCTCTGGGATCTCGGGATCCCTAACTCAGTGGAGCTGGAAGCTACGAAAACGCTGCTGCTGTCAGAAGTCTCGCGCAGGCAATAGCTGGCGTCAATTTCTCTCCAAATTTCTTTTCCCGCTCAGGGCAATAAATGCAGCGCGTCAATCATGAAGAAGCGAGACAGGCAACGCCACGTGTCCCCATCTTATCTACCGCACCGCTGGATATGTCGTTTCGAAGTTCGAAAACGGCGCATGGGATGGAGCGACGCTCCTAATGATATTTAAACGAGTCGTCGTCTTCCCCTCTTCATCTTTTGCTTCCAGAGATTTCATTCAGAGGCTGTCTGTCACAGTAGGTTGCAGACACGAGTGCTCGGGCGACCTCGTCATTTACATTTGCCTAGTGTGAGTCTCCCCTTCTTTTTCCTCTCTCTGTTAGGTTTGCCCCTTCTAGGACCTCTCTCTTTCCTTTTCCCTTCCAAATGGGGATCTACAGTCACTGGGTAGAAAACGATGTAGCCTTAGACGGACTTAGGGGGGCATATGAAATACCAGAGGATGTACTGATTAGGCGAGCGGACCCTGCGGATCATGCACTCCGCTCGTACTCAGGGGGATGGATGCCGTTCCCGTTAATTGCCATTGTAGAGGGCGGGGTTAGGTTCCCCCTAGACCCACTTCTCAGAGCCTGCCTCAGCACTTGGGCTCTGACTCCGTGCCAGCTATCGCCCAATGGTTACAAAGTGATCATGGGCACTGCCGTTCTGAACAAGAACCTGGGCATCGACCTCGGCGTGCACGACATCGAAGATGTCTATGATATATGCAAGGCAAAGGAGGACTGCTATTACCTCCGAGTCAGACCTCGGTGCACGGCCTTTGTCACGGCACTCGAGGACTCTAGCAAATATGCCGGAGACGACCTCCTGTGCGTCTCGGGTAATTGGGAGTTTGGCGCTGAAGCGAATAGGGCACATAGAGTGCCGCGCCAACCCGGGGTCGTTCCAAGTAATCCTCTGTTTGCCACCGCCCCCTTCTTTTTTTTTTTTTTTATCTTTGCCCTAGAATTCGCCGGACTGATCTCCTTGTTATTCAATATGCAGGCGCTCGAGAGAGAAAGCTACAGGCCAGGCGGGACGGTTGGAAGAGGAACGAAGAGTGGCTCCAAGCAGTTAGAAGGTGCACCGAATTCTCGAGCAGATCCGCCTGGGCGCTGTTGGGTTACGAGCCAAGATACCGGGGGTATAACAAAAGATCGGTGTTGGAAGAAGGGGGACCTTCTCGAGCCGCGACCGGCGCCGAGGCGTCACCTGAATTGCGAACTTCCCCCGAGCCGCAGTCCAGCGGCACTCCTTTGGTGAGGAGAGCGAGGCGCCCACGCACCGATTCTGAAATGTCTCGGGTCCCGGCGTTCGTGGACTTGGAGGCATTGGCGCTCGGGAGCGACGACGAGCCTTCCCCGCCGGAAATGAGGGACTCTGCAGGGCGTTCAGCCCCCAGTCCTCCTGAGCCCACCCTGGTTGAGCAGGAGGTACTGACTCCGGACCCGGGCCCAGGAATCCGGCAATCGCCCGAGGTTGTGCCCGATGCGGGCCCCTCGAGGAAGAGACCGAGGGAAGAGGAGGGGAGCTCGAGGCAGGCGCTGCAGCCGCGGTCAGCCGAACCGGCGCCCTGGGCGCCGAGCTTTCTTCTCGAGTCGGGGAGGCCGATGACGGTGGAGGACTGCATCCACAAGAGGCCGGACGTTCACGTGCTCGAGGCACTAAGTCATGCCTGCGCGCTCCCACGCGACATGCAGCGGCTGGAAAAAATGAGCGACCCGAAGTTGATGACGTCGCTGTTGCACTCCTGCTTCCAGGTAATTTTCTTGACTGCTCGCCATTTCTTTTACATTAGTATTCCATCTCGGTCTTTGATCTCTCCACTTGGTTTCTTCTGGCAGACGCTGCAAAAGTCGATGGCATTCATCGACAGATTCAATAAGCAAGGTCCCTTGGTGGAAAGCCTTGCTGAGGAGAAGCAGAGGCTCGAAGGCGCTTTGGGGGCCAGCACTTCGAGGGTGGACCAACTGGAGGCGCTCGAGGGCGATCTGCAAGCGAGGCTCGGGGAGGCGACAGAACAAATTGAGAGTGAAAGGAAGAAAAACGCCGACCTCGCAGCCTTGGTGGAGAGCCTGAGGAGCGACCTTCAGGCGGAGTCAAAACGGGCGGATGAGGCGGTAGCCAGAGCCAAGTCTGAGAGCGAGGCCGCTTTCCAGGATGCGGCCACCCAAGCAACCGTTTACTACGGCGCTAAGGTGTTCCGCGTCCGCGACAAGACGTGGCTCAGGGCATGGCGTGCCGCCTTGAGGGAGGCAGGAGTCTCAGAGGACCATCCCTCCTTCGTCAACCCGCCGAGCTGCCCCGGTCCATCGGCCCCGGACAACACGGTCATCATCGAACACACGGCCGTTGCCCCCAGCGGCCCAGACCCACGGGAGGTTCCAGCCGATGTCCCCAGCAGCTCGTCTTCGCCGGAGTTCTGAAGCCTTCAGTGCTTTTGTTCTGCTTCTCTTCTGTTTTTTTTTTTTTTTTTTTTTTTTTTTTTTTTTTTTTTTTTTTTTTGGCGAATCCCTGTGTAATTCGTGCTTCAAAATGTAAATTTCTTCCAGCAATCAATAAATCGAACTTTTTATCATTCCTCACTCTCGCACCGTTTGCATGCTCGATCTTCTCATGGTGCTTGTACCTTCCTCTTTTTTTTTTAAACAAGATCATAACGGGTAATTAAAGTGGCAGTGATGTCATATGATGCGGTGCCTTCACGGTAATCGTAGTGGCCCGTAGGCTTCATGCCGGGGGTGGTGCGCGGACCAGCCCCACGGCAATCGTAGTGGCCCGTAGGCTTCATGCCGGGGTGGTGCGCGGACCAGCCCCCACGGCAATCGTAGTGGCCCGTAGGCTTCATGCCGGGGTGGTGCGCGGACCAGCCCCCACGGCAATCGTAGTGGCCCGTAGGCTTCATGCCGGGGTGGTGCGTGGACCAGCCCCCACGGCAATCGTAGTGGCCCGTAGGCTTCATGCCGGGGTGGTGCGCGGACCAGCCCCCACGGCAATCATAGTGGCCCGTAGGCTTCATGCCGGGGTGGTGCGTGGACCAGCCCCCACGGCAATCGTAGTGGCCCGTAGGCTTCATGCCGGGGTGGTGCGTGGACCAGCCCCGCGGCAATCGTAGTGGCCCGTAGGCTTCATGCCGGGGTGGTACGTGGACCAGCCCCCACGGCAATCATAGTGGCCCGTAGGCTTCATGCCGGGGTGGTGCGTGGACCAGCCCCCACGGCAATCGTAGTGGCCCGTAGGCTTCATGCCGGGGTGGTGCGTGGACCAGCCCCCACGGCAATCGTAGTGGCCCGTAGGCTTCATGCCGGGGTGGTGCGTGGACCAGCCCCCACGGCAATCGTAGTGGCCCGTAGGCTTCATGCCGGGGTGGTGCGTGGACCAGCCCCCACGGCAATCGTAGTGGCCCGTAGGCTTCATGCCGGGGTGGTGCGTGGACCAGCCCCCACGGCAATCGTAGTGGCCCGTAGGCTTCATGCCGGGGTGGTGCGTGGACCAGCCCCCACGGCAATCGTAGTGGCCCGTAGGCTTCATGCCGGGTGGTACGTGGACCAGCCCCCACGGCAATCATAGTGGCCCGTAGGCTTCATGCCGGGGTGGTACGTGGACCAGCCCCCGCGGCAATCGTAGTGGATTCTCGTTTCCGGGCTGACTGAGGAAAAGAATGGAGACTCAAAACTGCTTTTATTGAAGTCTTGGGATATCCCGAGTACAACAGAATTAAAAGTAGAACTTCTTGAGATGCGATACATTCCACGGACGAGGTAATTGTCGACCATCCATATCTTCGAGTTTGTAAGCTGACCGCCCGGCAGTGGCGACTACTTTGAATGGTCCGTGCCAATTCGGCGCCAATTTGCCCTGGCCTGGGTCTCGATCTCCTGGAAGTGTTTTCTTGAGGACCAAATCCCCGATCGAGAACCTTCTCTCTCTGACCCTTCGGTTGTACCCTCTGGCTAGTTGCTGTTGATAATCTGCCAACCTGATAATTGCCGATTCTCTGCGCTCGTCAGCGAGGTCCAGCTCCCGAGCAACATTCGTTTCATTCTGGCCTTGGTCGAAGAGTTCTGACCTCAGGGTTGGGAGGCCGACCTCAAGAGGGATGACAGCCTCCATTCCGTAAGCTAGGGAAAACGGGGTCGATGATGTGGAGCGCCTCGGAGTCGTTCTGTAGGCCCATAAAACACTTGGAAGCTCTTCTACCCATCTCCCTTTCGCCTGATCTAGTCGCTTCTTCAGCCCGTCCAGCACCACTTTGTTGGAGATTTCTGCTTGGCCATTGCTCTGCGGATATGCCGGGGTGGAATAGTGGTTTTTGATACCGAGTTCCTTGGAGAAGTTTTTGAAGGCAGCAGAATCAAACTGGGTGCCGTTATCCGAGACGAGAACTCTTGGGATGCCGAACCTAGTGACGATATTCTTCCATACAAAATTCTTCGTGTCACGCTCGGTGATGGAAGACAGCGATTCTGCTTCTATCCACTTCGTGAAGTAATCAGTCGCCACTATCAACCATCTCTTATTTCCCGCAGCTCGGTGGAGCGGTCCTACAATATCCAGCCCCCACTGGGCAAAGGGCCATGGACTGGAGAGTGGGCTCAGATCTTGTGCTGGTTGATGGAGAGAATGGGAGAATTTCTGGCATTTTTTCACACTTCTTGGCATATAATCGCGCATCCTTCTGCATATACGGCCACCAGTACCCTTGGCTGATTGCTCGGTAGGCTAATGACCTCCCTCCTATATGGCTCCCGCAAATCCCCTCATGTATTTCATAGAGAAAGTCTTCCACCTTGCTTGGATGGACGCATTGAAGGTATGGGCCAGTGAATGACTTTCTGTAGAGCTTGCCCTCGGGGGATAGCCAAAACCGTGCAGCTTTCAATCTGAGCCGGTGAGCCTCAATCTTGTCCTCCGGGAGTTGGTCGTCCTTAAGATAGGATATAATTGGATCCATCCAGCTTGGGCCGGAGTCAAGATGGAGGACTTCCCGGGGTGGCTGAAGCTCTATGCTGGGTCTTGCCAGCGATCCCACTTCGATAGTTCTTTTCTTCCCTGCCTCAACGGCGGAGGCTAGGCTGGCTAGGGCATCGGCATGAGAGTTTGACCCCCTGCTGATCTGTTTGACCTCGGCTGTCTGGAATTCTGAGAGAGACTTTTTTGCGAGGGCGAGGTAGGCGGACATCCTGTCGTCTCGGGCCTGATAATTTCCTGTCAACTGGTTAATCACTAGCTGGGAGTCACTGAAGACGAGCAACTGCCGAGCTCCGAGGATTTTAGCACTACTCAATCCAGCTAACAAGGCTTCATATTCGGCTTCATTATTTGACGCTTTGAAATCCAGAGTAAGGGCTTGCTCAATAACCAGACCATCCGGAGTCTGGATGACGGCTCCAGCACCACCTCGCTTGGCTGTTGACGATCCATCAACGAAGACCCTCCATACGGGAGCCGGAGATTGGCTTGGAGATAGTCCGTCATCCCCCGGGAGGGGTACCTCGAGTTCGTCCGCGGGCTCGGGGCCGGGCTGAGTTGGCGCCGAGGTCGGAGGTACGAACTCCACAATAAAGTCCGCCAGGACCTGAGCTTTGATGGCTGTTCTGGGCTGGTATCGAATATCATATTGCCCGAGCTCTATCGCCCACCGCGAAAGCCTTCCTGAAAAATCAGCCTTTCGAAAGACAGACTTTAGCGGGTGCTTTGTAACCACCATTACAGTATGAGTTTGAAAATAATGGGAGAGCTTGCGAGAGGCACTGACTAACGCTAACGCAAGCTTCTCCAACTGAGTATACCTGGTCTCGGCATCGAGGAGCGATTTGCTCGTGTAATAAACCGGTTTTTGTTGATTTTCCTCCTCCCTAATGAGGACTGAGCTCACAGCTCGATCCGAGACAGCCAGGTACAAATATAATAATTCCCCATGTTTTGGGGTTGAAAGTAATGGGGGTGAAGAGAGATAGGCCTTGAGTGCTTGCAAGGCCTGGTCGCATTCGGGGGTCCATTGAAATTTAGAGTTTTTTCTTAATAACTTTAAAGAAGGGCTGGCACTTATCTGAAGATCGACTAATGAATCGATTTAGCGCGGCAGTCATGCCAGTAAGCTTCTGGACTTCTTTCGCAGTAGACGGCTCTGCACTCCAAGGATGGGCAGAAATCTGGTTTGGATCTGCTTCAATCCCTCTCCTAGTAACCAAGCTCCCGAGGAATTTGCCTGAGCCGACGCCAAAGGCGCACTTGGAGGCGTTCAGTTTCAGCTTGTACTCTTTCAGAATGGCAAACACCTCAGCTAGATCAGACAGATGGTTCGCGGCCTGCTTGGATTTGACGACCATATCGTCAATATATACCTCAATAGTATTGCCGAGCTGCGCCTCAAACATCCTGGTGACCAGGCGCTGATAGGTGGCGCCCGCGTTCTTTAAACCGAAAGGCATTACCCTATAGCAGTAGATGCCCTGGGCGTTATGAACGCGGGTCTTCTCTTCATCCGGAGCGTACAGAGGTATCTGATGGTAGCCCCGGTATGCGTCAAGAAAGCTCATCCGGTCGTGGCCCGCGGTGGCGTCGATCATTTGATCTATCTTCGGGAGTGGGAAGCTGTCTTTAGGGCAGGCCTTGTTGAGATCAGTGAAGTCAACGCACACCCTCCACTTGCCAGTCTTCTTCTTGACTACCACCGTGTTGGCCAGCCAGACCGGGTATTGCACTTCCCTGATCGCCCCGGCTGTGAGTAGCTTGCCGACCTCTTCAACCACGGCTTCCGTCTGGGGCAGCCCGGTCCTGCGAGCCTTCTGCACCACTGGCTTATGCTTGGGATCTACATTCAGCTTATGGCATATGACCTCGGGATCAATGCCAGGCATCTCTTCTGGGGTCCAGGCAAAGGCTTCTATGTTCTGGGACAAGAATTCGGTCAACTCGGACCGTTCTGGCTCGGTGAGCTGGCCGCCAAGCAGGAAGAACTTCTCTGGGTCAAGAGGACTGACCCTGATCTCGATTAGATCTTCCACGCTCTTCTTCTCGGGATCTTGGCCGACCCTATCCAGCTCTTTCTCCAATTCGACCACGTTGACCTGCTTGGGCTCGCGTTCTCCAGGAACCACGGCCATCAAGCACCGCTGAGCCATTTGCTGATCTCCCCGAATGGTCACTACTTTTACTCTGCCGCCGTCTTCCAATGGAAATTTCAACCTTTGGTGTAGAGTGGAGGCACCGCTTCCATGTCATGGAGCCAAGTCCTACCCATGATGGCATTGTAGGGAGATGGCGCGTCAACCACCAGAAATCCACCATCACGGAGGCTCCTCCAACCTGGACTTTAAGGGTCGCCTTCCCTTTCGGGTATACAGGCTGGGCACTGAAGCCTATCAATGGAGTACGGGCCTCTTGCAGGTCTGCTTCCGAGAGGCCCATCTTCTTGAAGCAGTCGAAGTAGATGACCTCGGATGAACTGCCGGATCGACAAGGATCCTCTGGACCCTACAATTCTTCAGCTTCAGAGTGATAACAAGCGGATCATTATGTGGGAGTTGTACGCCCTCCAGGTCGTCATCAGAAAACCAGATCTTGGGCCGCTCATTACGAGGCCTTTCGCAACCGGTTCCAGCTCGGCCGCCATTACTTGTTTTCCACGGGACGCCCGTCTTGCCTCGGCACGCGCCTGATCACTCCCCCTGGGAGGGGAGGCGAGATGGATGACGCTAATGAGTTTTTCGGACTCATCGCTGTCCTGACTTCTCTTGTATCGGCGCCGAGCCCGGGACTCGCTTTGGGTGCCCGCCTTAACATGTTCTTTAAGATGTCCTTCTCGGACTAGTCTCTCCAAGTGAGACCTGAGTGTTCTGCATTCCTCTGTATCGTGACCGTTTTGCTTGTGGTATGCGCAGAATCTGCTCTGGTCACGGCTGGCGGACTCGCTGCTCATGGGTTGCGGCCAGCTGAAAAATGGCTCTGACTTGATTTTAGTCATGATCTTGTGAATAGGCTCCTTAAATATGGTATCAACAGCTTTGTAGGGATCGGAGGACAGTCTGAGCTTCTTGTCTCTGTAAGAAGGTGCGCGAGCTTTCGCCGAGCTGGTCGAGGCTTTGCGTCGGCTCGAGTCTTCTCTCCTGGAGGACCGATCTTCCTGCCTCGAGGATTTGCCGTCCCTATCCGTTCGGCCGACACGGAAGCTTTCCCGAGCTCGGAGCTGATCGTCCTCTTGAGCTATGAAGCGGTTCACCCGGGCCATCAACGCCGATATCGAGGTCACAGGGTTACCAGCCAGATCTTTTCGAAGATCATTGTCCGGCAGCAAGGCGTTCTGGAAAGCGAAAATCGCCACTTCATCTTTAGAGCCGTCGATCTGGCTATAGATTTTCCAGAATCGCTTGGCAAACCGAGTAATGTTCTCGCCCTGCCTCATCCTTAGAGCCATTATATCGGCATCTGTTTTGGGGATAACCCTGTAAGCTTGAAACTTGTTTATGAAGGAACGCTGGAGTTGCTGCCAGGTCGAGATGGAATTCTCTGGAAGACCGCAGAACCACTTTAGAGGGAGCTCGCCCAGGCTGGACGAGAAAACCCTGCAATTCAAACGACCTTCATCCCCCCAGACAGACATCCTCTGAGAAAAAATGTCGAAGATGCGCTGCCGGATCCGAAGCTCCTTCATAAGTGACGAATCTTGGGACGGTAAACTTCTTTGGAAGAGGATGATCTCTGATATCATCAGTGAAAGGTGAAGCGCCGAGGTCGGCGAACAGGCTAGCGTCTTGATGACTTCGAGTGAGACCAGCCACCTCCAAGTTCCGCCGAACTGCTTGCTGAATCTGCTCCTCGAGCCACCCCTGAGTGTCATGACGGATTTCGGAACTTCCTTCCGGCCTCTTCCTCGAACGTCTGGGGCTGCTGCTGGAGACTTCGTCGTGAGTTTGACTACGCCTCCTCTCATTCAAATGGAATCTAAGATCCCTCTGAGGAGGGGTGACTTGCCGATGGTGAGACGAACCTGCTCCGCTGGCTCGCTGCAGACGCTGTCTGGCGATGTCAGCTGCCTCAGCTGTCTCCCTGAGCTGTCGTTGGAGGCGTCTGATAAGGGCATCCTTCTCCCGGATAGTAGCATTCTGCGCCTGTATCTCCTCGTAAGTAGGGTCGAATTCCTCATCAGAGCTGCGAACCTCGCTATTTCTCCGACGGTCCAACGAGACCGGGGACTTACGTCGAGTCTGGTGAAGGGTAGGATCTCTTTCTCTCGGAGGCGGAAGGGGAGTCACCACCTCCTGTGGATATGACCGCGGGCAGGACTGGTCCCCCCGCAAGTAGATAGGAGTGGACGTCAAGGACTCATGGAAAGGGTTCACCATGGTCCCTGAGGGGCCCGCTTCAGGTGCCTTTCCACCTTTTGCAGCTCTCCCAGCCATAGTATGAAGGAAGATTGACAATCACGTTCTCCCCACAGACGGCGCCAATTGTAAGTGCAAAAATGGTAACTCACAAGATTTTGAGATGCCTTAGAGGACTTAATCAAATGACTATCGAGAGCTGGCCGGTGTCGACTCGCGGGACCTGAAAGGGAAGAGAGAGGAGGTCAAAGGACCCTGGCCGTGGCAGCACAGGGTTCTCCGATGCCTCAGTCAGTATAGATACTGGGTTTTTTATGGAGAAGAAGAGAGGTAGTATGTCTGTGTATACTATTATGCGTACCTGGTTTAGATGCTCTCTCTCCTTTATATATGAGTATTACCAGAGACTTTGTCATGGGCTTGATGATCTGGATGCTGAGATCATCAGCTCACAAAATAATAAATGGCGGTCCATCACAGCCCACATTGCATTAATTGCCGGTCCGATCAGCCCATGTCGCATTAAATGCCAGTCACATTGGGCCTGATCCTGTCTGGACTCAATGGCAGGCGAAGATCTCACTGGATCCTTTCTTGGGCCTCCCCCGATGGGGCTGTGACCGTCGGATGCTGCCCTGTCAGAGGGTTGGACGGCCAGGATGACATCTGTCTTGTCGCCATGCGCCTGGAGGCAGGAGATATTTTAAGCACGCAGTCCGGCTGGCAGTCTCGCAGCCGGGATGCGTGTCGGAGCCGGGCTTAGCGGAGGACAGCCCCAGCCGGACTGGGACCATGAACCGCATCCCGGCTGGCGCTCCACTACCACAGCCGGGACGCGTTCAGCCGGACTGAAGATTAGGCCATTAGTTAAACAGCTTTGGGACGATTAGGAATCTCCCCACACAGGTACCCAGGCCGCCCGCCGGCACGGTCCCTCAGACATTCCATGTGATCATCTTCCTTGAGAATCTTTTAATTCGGGGTTTGTATTTTTTGGAGGTGAGATCGAAAACCCACCATTTGTTTATGTATTACTTGCATGTCCTCCAATTTGGGCATTCCCGTGGCAGAATCTATATCACTCCACATCCAAGACTTTTCAGCAACCATTGCAATTCATTCACGTGGACCCCGCAGAATGCGATCGTGGGGACTTTTTATCAATGAAAACCAGATAATTGCAATTTGCAAAGAGAAAGAGACCGGGTCTTCCGTGACTCACACTCACCAGAAATCACGGAAGCTCCCCAGTAGGCCCCACTTTTAAAAATCTTATCTTGAAGGATGGAATTTTGAAATTTCATAAGTGGGCCTCATTGAATTGCCTCACCAATTTCCGGTGTCTCTCAGGACTCAGGTGACCCGGATTTAAAAGGGAGAACTATGATATTTGTTGGAAGCTGGTCGGAAAAACGAAATAGACAAGAAAAAGAAAGCACAAGTGGAAGGGTCCCAGCAATCAAGACCCAACTACTAGCATTCATTGACGGTGTTAATGACAACTTGTCCATGACAAGAACTTCTATCCAAACGGTGTTAATGAAGGATAAGATATTGAAGAATCTAGATATTACTGCACTTTGGTGAGGATCATATATGACCAAGAATACCGTCTATTTTGTTATGACTGCTTTTCCACGGATTTTGCCTCGACACAAGCGTGCCAAGGTTAATGTTATGACTGCTTTTCCACGGATTTTGCCTCAACACAAGCGTGCCAAGGTTAATGGCATGTTTGGCAACAGTTCATGATATAGGAGGAATCCTCTGTCAAGAGGATTCTTTCGCTCTTCTTCTATTGTAGTATTCTGGCTGAGGATTTCTTGTGAACAACATTCACCTCATTCCAGGTTTGTCAAACAAAAGGAAGCTGCAGATTTACATATACTAGACCAAGGTCTCAAGTTTTTTGGAATTTTCTCAAAATCCAAGACGAATCAACCTCTAAAATTTGGTCTCCTCAACATTTTTGGCCATTTACAGATGATAGATGGTTTGGATTTTCATTATGGGTCCCATAAAAATTAAAAAATAATTTTTAAAATTATAGACCTTTTTTACAAATAGCTTGAGATATATGATGAATCAACGGATGAAAATTCGTCCACTAGCCGTTTTGAGAATTCTCAACATGATGAACAATTCAGATCTTAATTTCGGGACCCATCTAGTAGGTTTCCAAAGCAAGAGCCGGACAACATAACATCACGTCTTGAGCACTGTTCATCCGCAAATCCACGTGAATACTATTCACGCAAAGAAACGTTGTTGCATTGTGGATGATCAACGGTCAAGAGGTTTTTTACTTGTTTCTAACAATCCATGATGAATTAGGCTACCAAATTTGAACTAGTAATTGTTTTAGGCATTGTAAAGATACTGGACGGTTTGGATTTTGGAAACTGGACCACAAATCTAAAAATCATGATCAAATGGTTTGGATTGTTTTTGTAAAGATCTCAAAATATATGAGAAAACAACGACTGATATTTGATCGTATAGCTGTTTTAAACCTTCTTAACATGATGGACGATTCAGATCTTAATTGTGGGACCCATAAGATAGGTTTCCACAACAAAAAGAGAAATGCCCAAATTACCGTAAAAAATACTGTTCATCCGCAAATCCACCAGCGCACGGATTTGCAAAGTGCGATGGGGGGAGGTCTGACGCACATTATTATCTCTTCCATTGATTTTGTACGTATTTTAAAGAATCCTCTCATATGATGGGATTTAGTTTCAAACATGGTTTTTCCGCGCATCAACAAAAAAATAGCGGGAATTTATTGGCGGGACCATTGCCAAACGTGCCCTAAGAAATGACCGTCTTACCAAGTCAGTCTTCGTTGTTGCTATAGGAAATCTGACGAGATAAGATGGGAGAGAGAAGGTCATTATTGACTTGTAAGACAGGACAACAAAGGGAAAGGACCGCTGAGCTTAGTCTCAGTATAGCCTAGAGAAAGGAGCTAACCGACACCAAACCCATCATATCATAGGGAAATTTTTAAATCAAGGATTGAGTTTTGTCCAGATTTTAAATCAGGACAAAAGAAATTATCATTTTAAAAAGAGATTAAAGTTTTCATTTACATTTTAAATTATGATACGGTGATATTTGGTTTGAACAGGGGTGAGAAGATGGCTCAAGACAAAAGAAAATAGATGGGTGTAAGAGATGAAAAGTTACATGTGGGTCTCGAATTGGGTTTTAGTCTTGAATTGAGTTTTAATGGTGATATTTGGATTGAACGGGAGTGAATCCAGGAATTCTTCCTTTTGGGGCCACTATATAGAAATAAGATTTTGGGAGGGCCACATAGAAAAAAGAGTATATACTTTTTAAAACATATAAGGTTTTTTTTTGAGAACTTTGGAGGGGAGGGGGCGGGGGCGGCGGGGGCGGCATAAATAAAAGAATATAAAATTCTTTAAACCCACAAGGGATTTTCTAAAATTTTGGAGGGGCCATGGCCCCTGCCAGCCCCCTTAGTTCTGCCACCGGGTTTGAAGGTTCTAATGTGATGGTTCAATGATGAATGAGTTATGGGTTTTGAAGATGGATAAAGGTGATGGTTCTTATTGTGAAGAAAGAGATGGAGAAAATGGAGTTGGGTTTGGTTGTCTGGTTTTAGCCTGAGGTGAATGGAATGATGGCGTTTTATGAGTTCTGTTTGTTATGGAGTTGGGCTTGAAGAGAAACAAGGCCATGGGATGGCTGTAAGAAGTTCGCTTGTGAAAATGGGTTCTGTGTACTAGTTAAAGTAGAGAGGTTTGATTAGGAAGGCGGACGGTAGGGTGATCTCTTTTCAGGTTGATAGAGATGTCGGCGAGTGGACGGTGAGGTAGAGGTGGCAATCGGGTCGGTCTAGTTTATTAAATGGATTATACAAGTCTAACCCGCATCCAACCCGTTTAATAAACGGGTCGGAAACCCCTAACCAGCACCCACCACGGATCAACCCGACCCGTCCCACTTAAACCAGCATAATCATTGCGGGTTATACAGGTCAGGTCGACCCGTATAACCCACTTTCATCTAGCGATTCAATCGACTCAACCATAATTCCCTGCTTGACCAAAACTGACTTTTAAGCTCAAATTTGGTCTAATCTCATTTCAACAATCATTTGATGCGCATTACCTTGCTTTCCATTAATAAAAAAGATGGGGTTAAATTGGTTAATGTCCATTCATTCTTTTTTAGCCTATGTATTAAAACAAATCAAATTCAATTTTAGCTTAAATAAGCGGGTTCTGTTGGTTAAGTGGGTCAACTCTAACCCGGCCTGCTTAATTGCGGGTCATAAATACTTGACTCGTGACCGACTCACCTATTAAACGGATCGGGTTAAGCGGGTAATACGCGGGTTGGGTCAGGTCGATTTGGCGGGTCGGATCATATTTTGCCACCTCTGCGGTAAGGCCGCTGAACAAGGAGACATCATTGATCATGTGATAGCGGAGAGAAGTCTTAGGGTATTTTTGGTATTTTATAAAAAATGGACTGAGAAAATTTTTATAAACTCCTATATCACCGAATGCCCTGACTTGAAATGTAAATGAATAAATTTAAACCCCATTGTTTGAATTCAGGGTAAAACTTGAGCCTTTATTTGAAAATTTCCCTCATGTCATATCACATTTTTAAATGAAACTGACAAAGAACAGAGAGATTGTTCTTAGCATTGAGAAGAGTTGGACCTACTTAAAAATAGTTGGGTGGTGGTTCTATCTACGTAAGTAATGAAGATGGGAGGAAAGGGTGTGAAACAAGTTGACCAGGTGCCGACCTCTTCCTGCTTATCTAATATAATTAATAATCGGGAACGGGAACGTCAGTTGTCCCTTCTTCTTCCATCGGTATCTGGCTACGCCATGAAAACTTCAAGGGTGCGGTTGGTGGTGTTGGGGCTGGTGCTGGTGCTGGTGCTGGGCGGGACAGATTTCTACGTTGCCGTCTCAGGCAGCACGGATTCGCATGATGGTAAAGTGGGCTTCCCTTATTGTTTCTTCTCCTTTGTTTTTTATTTGTTGAGTGAGATATGCTCTGTGTCACTCCCTTCTTCCCCACCACATAAAGCTTCACATACACACGAAGAGAGAGAGAGATGTTTCCATTTTTGCGTTCTACTTGAATAAGCTTCTCTTGTCTCACCATTAAGTAACCTTGATTTTGGGGCAGGGGGTTGGCTTTTGTGATGTTACAGTTGGAACTACCCATAAAAGAGCTGACTGGCAGAAGATTGTGCGCTTTCACTTTTAAAACTGAATTTTGAAGAACCAAAGGCATTTTTGCAAAATATCCAACGAACATTTTGATTTTGATTTTGTTCCCTTGGTCTGTGCAGATAGATTTTTTTCCCTGGAAGATAGGCAAAGAGAATACAGATTGCTCCCAAAAGAACAGGAGGGAAAACCCTCTTTACAAAAGGAATGATTTGCTTATTAAAGGATTCGGGGAAAAAAAAAAGTTGCAGAGAAACAAACTAGGGTGTTAAGAGAGCACCAGGGATCAAGGAATCACAGAATTCTCCCATGTTATGTTTGGGAGAATGGAGGGGGGAAATGAGTTTTCCCCTTTTATTTTTTTTTCGTTAATTCGTTTGGTGTTTCTCCATTTTTCCTTATCCCAGCTTTCTTCACTCTGCAGGAGTATAGATCTACTGCTGACTGAAACCATTCCATGTAAATATGTTTCGACTGCTTCCATGAAACAACTCTCAACTGTACACATACATTCAATTGTTGCTCGTCCAGAACCTCTGCTTTAGCAAAGCAGGAATTCCCAACTTCCGCATGTTTGTGGGTCCCATTTGATTCCACCCGATACACGTGGATTCTTCAAATTGCCATTTACAAATTTCAACCCCATTGTATGTTTCTAACCATTTATTTAATTCCACAAGTGGTAGATAACTGGGAGATTCTATTATGGCCATCAATATTGAATGTTTCTACCCATTTGATGAGGGTTAGTTGCGATATACTACTCTTTAGTTGGTTGGTTCTGATGGGCCCCACAAATGTGCCTAGCACCCGACTTTTTAGTTTGACGAGCCAGGAGTTTCTGTTTCTCTGAAAGGAGAGGATCTGAATTCTGTATAGCCATGAATCCCCACTCAAATTCCACAACTATGAGATCAATGCCGCTCCTAAACATTGCAAAGACCCTCATAAACCCTAGATTTGGGAAAAAAAGAAAAAGGTGGTTAAGATAAAAACTGGACTGTGTCCAGTTGTCAGAAAAAAAGTGATCATTGGACACACACTCGGCGCATATCCATTGGCCAGAGTCAACTGTATTTCAGGATCACAGGGCCAGGATGCATCCACAGTATAGATATAAATCCCCTTAAGCTGCATTACACATATATCAACAACATATGATTTTTCAAATCTTTATAATAAGGTTTGTGACTGATAAAAGTGATACTATCTTCAGTTGCTGTGCTTCGTTCTCTAAAGGATGAATGGCAGCATACGCCACCAAGTTGGGACACATCTGATGATCCTTGCGATTCAAAGTGGGAAGGCATCATCTGCAACGATTCCAGGGTTACTGGGCTGTGAGTTTCTTCCGCAGAGAGTCTTTTATCCATGTGTTGTGCTCTTTGTTTACATTTTGCCTTTCCATCTAAGAGAATTCTAGCCATGTCCACTGTCAAATGATTTCAGGAGATTGTCATCCATGGGCCTCCAGGGAAAACTAGGAGGAGACATTGGCGGTCTTACCGAATTGACATCATTGTGAGTATGACTACTACCATTGTTGCTGCTGATATATATTTTTGCTGGCCAAAGAAAACAGTAAAGAAATTGTAGGAAATGGAGGAGCTACTCAACTCATACCACACTACTTAAAAACACCCAACACACTACAAAACACTCATAGCAATTCAATGCACTCAATACATTTTATTACATTTATTTGACTCAAGTGAATTCAATGTACACCATTCATCAAGTTGGGTTATGAGAGGCGTACCACATGAAATAGGGTCAGTTAGGACTTAGGAGAGATGTTGGAAGAAAGAAGGATGGGATGGAAAAAGGAGGTGACATGGTGGCTGAGAAGGGAGAGGTGGCCGAAGTTGGGTTTGGTGAGAGAGGATGAAGAAGGGCAATGTTATCCTACATAAATAAACTATTTTGGACATGTATATTTTTGAGGAGTGGGCTCCACCCAAGGGGAATATTGAAAAGCATTTATGCTGCCTTTACTAACGCCTCGAGATTTTGGTAGGAATGATTTGCTAAGGGAACTTAATATGGTGTCAGAGCCTACCGGTCTTGAGTTCGAATCACAAGAGAAAGGACTTGGCGCTGAGAAAAAAAGCGTGTTTCCAAAAGTGTGCCGACCGGGTCCCACCTTAGAGGGAGTGTTGAGTAGTGGGCTATACCTGAGGGGGAGTCTTGGAAAGTATTTATGCTGCCTCTACTAACAGCTCAATGCTTTGGTAGGATTGGTTAGCTAAGGGAACTTAATAATATATGGGAATGATAGTATTTTGAAGCAAATTAGTTGGCAGGGCAGAGGATTTGCAAGCTCAGTTTTGACAGTGTAATTGAATAAAATCAATACTGTCGAGATCCTGTTGGATTACAATGGTCATTGATAAAAAAAAGTGCAGAAGATTCTTAAAAATATGAAAAATATATAGATATAGAACAAAAATTAGTGATATTCGGTGTGTTTTGTCAATCTTTAATTAATTTGTAACATTTCACTACCGCCTTCCTGTTGTCATTTTGAAGATTGACTCGATCTTCAAAAGTTGTTAAACTACCTTACCGTTCCATTCATATCCCTTTGGTCTAAAAGGTAATGAGAACTTGTGAATACTAACAACCAAATGAACTACCTAATCTCTTTTCAGTTAATACTTCAATACTGCATGACATGTCAATTGAATCATATGTCATTGCAGTACAAGTATGAACCATATGCCACTACAACACTAGCAGTGACAGATGTCATATATATTCTCAGTGATTTCAGTTTTATTGCTGCTCACTACTCATCTCAAATTTGTAATTTGATCTTTACATGCTGTGCATTTATCTATCTACATTGCAGGGATTTGTCTTTTAATCGCGGCCTCACTGGTCCAGTCTCTCCAATGATAGGAAAGTTGCAGAACCTAACTATACTGTAAGATCCTGATAAATAGAGAATTATGCAAGGGCCATGAACTTCTATGCTATTAATATCTACCCATCTAAATTAAATTGGGTTAATAATGTAAGGAACTGACACAAAATCAATGTCATTTGTCTGTCTCTCAGCATCCTGATTGGTTGCACTTTCACTGGCAACATCCCAAATGAAATTGGCAACCTAAAGCAGCTCATCTTCCTGTAACACCCAAGCTTTGCAACCTTAGTAACATTAAAACTCGACAGTTTTCCGAGCAATTGCATCTGATTTTGTTTCTTTATTATCTCCTTGTCAGTGCTCTGAATTCAAATAACTTCACTGGTGCAATACCTCCTTCTTTGGGTATGCTATCCAATCTTTACTGGCTAGACGTGGCCGACAATCAGCTCAGTGGACCTCTTCCTGTCTCGACATTGAGGACATCTGGATTGGACAAGCTTCTCAATGCAAAGCATTTGTTAGTGTCTTACTCCCCCACTACCTTCTCAAAAGTGGAAGGAAATTCCATTCTAGTCTCATAGTAGTTGTTCTCCTACTTGCTTTGGAAGCCAAGGCAATTCCAATGAACTGTTAATGACTATGTTTGATTTTTCCGTTCTATGCATTTGCCAGCCACTTCAACAAGAACAAGCTATCGGGCACCATTCCGGCTGAGCTCTTCAGCTCTGAAATGAAGTTGATACACATGTGCGCCACTACCCACTAAATTGAATTTCTATTTCCTTCTATATTCCTCATCTCTGTCCCTCTCTTGACTGTTTGCATCTCTGCTGACAGACTATTCGATGGAAATGAATTGAGTGGGATTATCCCATCTACATTGGGGCGTGTACAGACACTTGAGGTTCTGTGAGTGACCTTCTATGATACGCTAAATTGTCTCATTCACCAACGAGGCTTGCTAAATTGTCTCATTCACCAACGAGGCTTTCCTTTTACTAATATTTCTTGTTGGGTTTTTGTATTTATAAAATTATTGTTTTTGACAGTCGACTTGATAGAAATTCCTTGAGTGGTGAAGTCCCTTCCAGCCTTTACAACCTCACAAAAATCATTGAACTGTAAGTTTCCCTTTTAACTTTTTAACTTTTTCTGACACTAGACCCATCACATGTAGCATTCCAATATCAACAACCTTCATTTCCCCTATCCATCTCTTTCAGGAATTTAGCAAATAATCAACTGACTGGCCCAATACCAAACTTGACAGAAATGACCTCCCTCAATTATGTGTAAGAAGTCATTTTGCAAAGTTTTATAACGCAAATGCTTCAGATTGTTTAAATGTCATCACTGCTCTTTATCCTTGCGTTGTTGGACTCATTCCATTATTTGTTCTTCAGGGACCTAAGCAACAATTCGTTTGATGAATCTGAAGCTCCAATCTGGTTCTCAACCATACAATCTCTTACCACTCTGTGAGCATTCAAAATGTACATTCAAAATTTTGAATAACCAGCGTTGGTTCATAATAATCCATCTTACAGAACATTTTCTCCCTACATGTGAGTGGCCAGTGTTATGGAATGTGGAGCACTCCAAGGACAAGTTCCGCAAAACCTGTTTAGCTTTCCGCAGCTGCAGGAAGTGTAAGTGACTGAACACAATGATCACAAAAATTCTGAAAAAGAATCTCAAAGCAAGACCACTTTCTGTCGTTGCAGCATTACCAATTTAGTTCATGTAAAAATGTCACAGGAGACTGAAGCACAACTCATTCAACTCAACTCTTAACATGGGTGACAGCATCAGTAAGCAGCTGCAACTAGTTGATTTAGAGAACAATCAAATTACAAAGTTAACACTCAGTTCCAGCTACGAAAACACTTTAAAGTGAGAACATATCTGCAAACCAGTCCATTCTATCTTATAATGCCATGGGTTTTAATTTTCATGTTCCTCATTAGTTTATCATCTTGCATTTTTCTTTACACTCCCATTTGTTTAATCCGTTCTAAACTCCTTGGATTTTTATGAGAAGTTCTAAATGATTAGCTTTAAAGGCGAAGATCCAAGGGGGATCGTGAAATAATCTCCCATTTTGATATTGTCACGACCCCAAATCCATAACCTCAATTTCACGCCGTGATAGGTGGAGATTAGCATAGTAGTTGTCATTCTCATAACAGTAAAGCACAGAGAATAGAACGAGACAATGGAAAATAGAATGTATTATTCCGTGTGTCTTCCTTTGGAGATCCCTCCTCAATATATAACTATCACATGCCTTAATCAAGGATCTAATCTAGGCAAGTATATCAATTACAATTCTAAGTTATGGAAGCAATGACTAAAATAGAATACACACACTATGTACAACTGTATCAATTGACCCAATCAATCCACGTGATATATTATGAATTGGGCTGGATCCCTTCTTGGGTCGTGGGCCAACTTAACACCCCCCCTTAAATTGATGTGGAAGAATCAACGAGCATCAATTTGCCAACCAAGAATTGATGACGTGGTCGTGGAAGACCTTTAGTAAGAATATCAGCAATTTGAAGCTCAGTGGAGGCATGCGGAAGGCTGATGACATCACGCTTAAACTCATCACGTATAAAGTGACAATCAACCTCGATGTGTTTAGTGCGTTCATGAAAAATCGGATTTTCAGTAATCCGAATTGCACTTGTATTATCTGCATAGAGGGGGTTAGCTCCTTTTGCTGGAAATCCAATGTTAAAGAGCAGACCTCAAAGTCAAAGAATTTCGGAGCATGCAGTAGACTTGGCTCGGTACTCGGCCTCTGTAGAAGATTTTGAAACTTTTTCATGTTTCTTGCATTTTCAGGAAATCATACTATCACCTAAAAACATGCATCATCCTGTTGTCGATCTGCGAATATCCGGACAATCAGCCCAATCTGCATCTGAATAAGTTATTGGAGATTGATGATTGTCTGATGAAAAAAACAACCTGCGTGTCGGTGTGCGAATAAGGTACCGAATGATGCAATTAACAACAGCCATATAAAGGTGATGAGGAGCACTCATGAACTGACTCATTAGGTTGACCGCATAGGAGATATCAGAACAAGTGATCGTGAGATAGATCAAGCTAGCAACTAACTGGCGATATGCGGTAGGATCTGGAAGGTCACCATCCTCTTGACTAAGTTTGACATTCAGTTCGATCGGCGTATCTACTGGAGCTGAAGCAGTAAGGTCAGCCAAGTCAATGAGATCAATAGTGTATTTGTGCTGATTGAGAACGATACCTTTAGTCGATTGATGAACTTCAAGAGTGAGGAAATAGTTTAAAGGGCTGAGATCCTTCATGTGAAATGTCTTATTAAGAGAAGCTTGGAGTTCCTGAATTATTTGCGCATTGGGACTAGTACTGACTATGTCATCAACGTAGACAAGTAGCACAGTAATCCCGGACGGAGCACGATGTAAAAACATAAAAGGATCATACTTGGCTCGGATGAAAATCCAAGTGGAGAAGAGCATCTTGAAATTCCTCAAACCATGCGTGAGGAGCTTGGGATTGCCATGAAGAAACACATTTTTGACATCCATTTGATATAGAGGCCAAGATTGAGATGCAGCAATAGCAAGAACTATGCATATGGTGGTCATTTTGGCGACGAGAGCTAAAGTTTCATCATAATCGATGCCATATTCCTGCCGATTTCCAAGAGCGACAAGGTGCGCCTTATATCAGTCCAATGTGCCATCGGATTTTAATTTGAGAGAAAAAAATCCACTTACAGCCAGTAGGTTTGACACCGACAGGAGATTGAACAATATCCCACGCATGATTTTGCTCTAACGCATCCTGTTCATGTTGCATAGCTTGGTTCCAACATTGCTGCTGCACAGCCTGAGAATAGGATTGTGGGATGGAAGAGGAAGACAAAGTGGCCATTAAGGAAGTATGTGAGAATCCATAGCGGTCTGGTGGTACCGAAATGCGAGTAGAGCGACGCAATGAAGGATGTCCAGAGGGACCAATTGCCAGAGGTAGACTGGATGCTGGACAAAGATCAGGAGGGGGATTCCCGGTAGGTGCTTCTTTATTCCGTCTATGATACACAAAGTTAGGATTAAATCGAACAACTGACGTGTTGTCAGAAAAACTAGGTAAAGACACCAAGGAGGTGAAATCAGGAGGATCAAGATGTTTTTGAAAAAAATACTGCGTTAAAAAAAAAAGAAGACATTCCTAGAGGTACGTATGCGACGAATGTGAGGATCATAGCAAAGGAACTCTTTCTTGAAGGGTGCAAACCCAAAAAAAACACACTTAGCTGATTGAGCGGATAGTTTGGTTCTTTCGGCTGGAGGTAAATGCACAAAGCAAACGGAGCAAAAAACATGAAGATCATCATAGGATGAAGATGTTTGGTACAATTGGTAATATGGGCTCTAATTTTCAAGAGAGGTTGAGGGCATACGATTTATAAGATGAGCTGCAGTAGTTACTGGCTTAACCCAAAAACGGGTAGGAATTGATGATTCAAGAAGAAGGGAACGAGTGACATCAAGGAGATGTCTATTTTTCCTTTCAGGCCTTTGTTTTGCAAAAACTGTTGAAAATCAGAGGACACATATTCCCCGCCCGAATCAGATCGCAAGATTTTAATGTAGGTGGAAAATTGATTCTCAACATAAGCCAATTTTTTTTTTTTTAAAACATTGAAAACATCAGATTTGGAATGCTGAAAGTAAACCCATGTGAATCGACTGAAATCATCAATAAAAGTCACAAAATATTTATAGTGAGCGTGAGAAAGAGCTGGAGCAATTCCCCATACCTTGCTATGAACTAAATCAAAACACCGAGTGCTGTGCGAAGTGGAAATAAGAAATGGAAGAGTTTTGCTCTTTCCCATTTTATAAGTAGCACTATCAAAAGGCACACAAGAAGATAAGCCAATGGATTTATTTAATAAACTAGAATTTAACATAAGGGACAAAGCTTTGGAATTAGGGTGTCCTAGTCTATTATGCCACAATTGGCAGTTATCTCTAATAGAAAAACAAAACACATCATTGTCAAATTTATTCCTAGAAAATTTAGAAAAATCCAGCGGAAACAAGCGTCCGCACTTATGCCCCCCTCACGATCTCCTTCTCGGACGTTTGGTCCTGCACAATACAACCAGAAGGAGAAAAAGATATGTTACAATTATTTTCAACAAGTTGCCCGACTAACAATAGGTTTGAAGTTAAATTGGGACAAAGGTAAATATTTTTCAATGGGATGGGACCATGGATATCTCTGAGAGCAGTAATGGGAACATTGCCTCCGTTAGCAGTTTGTATTTGAAGATTGTCATTGTATCTTGTCACATTGGAGAGTGGGGTACGGGAATATGTCATATGATGACGCCCCGCAATCAAGAAACCAAGTAGAGGATGGAGGTGAGGTACCTGAGAGACCAAAAGCACAGAAGGCATTGACAATTGTAAGTGCCTAAAATAATACGGACTTGCTTTGATGGGGATTACTGAAGAGCCTCTGATAGAGGGGAGTGTTCGCTTGACCTGAGAAAGAGAGATGGGTTAGAGGCCCTGGCTGTGAAGAGCCGAAGGCACTCCGACGCCTAAGTTAGTTTGTTACTGAACAAAGGGAGAGTCAATGAAGAGGGAGAGAAGGCTTAGTATTGCTTACCCCTTCGTCGTTCTGTGCTGTGCCTATTTATAGATGCTGGTGTTCTCAGATCATTCCTGAGTGGAGGTTGGTGGGCGTACGGTCCCATCGGACCATGCTTTTCCCATAAATGAAGGTTGGTAGAGGTCCCATCCTGTCAGACCATACCCCGATCTTTCACATGATTGCTGATGTGATGGCGGAATGAAGTCCACGCTTCTTCCGTATTCGGCGCCCATCCCGCTCGCTTGAGCCGGGACATGCCCTCATTAATTGTTGATTGACAAGATGCCGAACCCGGTTAACCACTGCAGAGGTGGATATCGGCACCCGTTTCACAATGGGAATGCATCCCCAAGTCTCGGGCAGATAATCCTTGGTTGAAGCGGAACTCCCCAAGAAGCCGAGATCGTGACGGATCAGCCGACCTGCGTCAGGTCCCGAGCTGGTAAGATAACCCCACACAATTGCCCCCCAAGCTCTGGGTCTCGGTATCCAACCTCGGGACCAAGAGCTTCGTTTTAGTGAGGGACCTCGCAGGCGTCCGTCCTTATCTTGAGTACTCTGATAGGGCAATTAAGGCCGTTGCCACCCTGTCTGTCAGGGACGGTTGATTAGCACAAACCCTTTCGTTTCATCTCCCGAGGGAACTGATGGGAGCGACTTTTCGTTTTTCAAGGAAAGACAGCTGGCGGTGACACGTGTTATTGTTTCATGGTTCCTTCCATCGTTTCCGGGGCAGCGTGCGCGCGGCTCGAGGCGACGATTCCTGTCTTCGATATTGAAGAAGGCGGTTCTCTCTTTATTTATAGGTAGGGGTGCCTCTCTCCTTCTACTTCTGCATTTTTGACTCTCAGCGATTTGAAGATAAAACGAAGGAAGTCCCCACTGTGTTCCAAGTTTCCGGTCTTCCTCATCCATTGCGAGCTCTTCGTGAGTTCCTCTTCCCTCTTCCTCTTTCTGTATTCCGACCCTTTAGGGTTTTTAATCTAGGGTTTTTCTTTTTTGGGAGAATGGGAGTCTATAGGCATTGGGTAGATACACCCGAGGCTATGGATAGTTTCAGGGAGATGTATCGCATCCCTGCAAACGTTAGTACCAGGGTGGACGACCCCGACGACATGTTCGACGGTTTTGTATTCGCCGATGGGTGGATGCCTTTTCCCCTAGTGGCCATAGTCGAGGGAGGGGTCAGGTTCCCGGTCCACCCACTATTGAGGGCGTGCCTGTCCACATGGCACCTCAGCCCCTGCCAACTGATGCCTAACGGTTACAAGGTGATAATGGGGGCTGTGGAGCTCAATAGGATCTTAGGGATTAACCTCGGCGTCCACGACATAGAGGATGCATATGATGTGTGCAAGTCGGCGGGGGATGGTACCTGTTTTTACCTCCGGGGGAGGCCAGGAAGGGAACAATTTGTTACCGAACTGGAGGATTCAGGCCGTCACGCCGGGAACGACCGCCTGTTCGTATCAGGCAATTGGGAGTTCGGGGAGGATGAGACCGCGGCCGAGAAGCGGTACAGGATACCCTGTCATTTCGGGATCCCTCTAAGTAATGCACCGAACTCCTTCATGCCCTTGTTTTTCTGTTCTCCTTCTTTGTTGGACTAAGCCTTTTGTGTTTTTGCGCGAGCAGAGGTCAGCCAGAGGAAGAGCGAAGCCATCAATTCCGGTTGGAGACCGAATAGCGACTGGCAAAAGGCCGTGCGTGGTTACAAGGGCCACAACACGCGCGCCGCTTGGTCGCTCCTCGGCTATGAACCGAGGTACAAAACGTACATCAAGAGGAGATCCGCGGGTGACGCTGCATCGCCCGATCTAGACCGCCGAAGGGCTTCAGGGGCGGAGGCCACCACATCCCGAGCGGAGCCGGAGCCCGATCTTGAAAGGATCATCGATTCCTATTCTTCCCCGAGCTCCGAGGGAGGGAGAATGCCGCCACGACGCCCTCCTCTGGCCACAAAGGATTTGGGCAGCAAGTTTTTTGGGAAGGAAGCTGCTGCCCCGAACCCCCCTATCATGAGCAAGCAGCCGGTTCCCACTGGTCAGGGCTCCGCCAGTGCCCTTCCTTCCGTTGGGCCTCCTGTCCGGGAGCGCCCCGCGGAGATTCCAAAGGAGAAATCCCGGGCGGACAAGGGGCCCAGGTTGGAGAAGCCGAGCTCATCTAGGCGGGAACGCCCCGCAGGGGATGAGAGAGAGGGGGCCCCTGAAAAGCGGCCACGTACTGAAGGGCCGGCAGAGAAGGCCCCGGGGAGAAATACGGAACAGGCCCCTGGGGCCAGTTCGGCAGTCCCTCGAGAGGGGCCGGCAATATGGAGGCCGTCCCTGCTGCTTGGGCCGGGAAGGCCTGTGACAGTGGATGACCGCCTCCATGGAAACCCCGCCGTTGCAGCCACGTTCGCTGGTGCCTGCGCCCTTCCGCAGGATATAGAGCGGTTGCAGCGGATGGAGGACGGAACTTTGATGGTCGGCGTTATTCAGTCTGCCTTCTCGGTAAGCCTCTTAAGAGTATATCGACCGTTTTTTGTGGGACTTTCTTGACATTCGAACCTTGCCTTTTGCAGATCATTCAGCGGGCGAAGGTGGCCATGGATAGAGTCCAGCACCGGGACACCCGGGTCGAGAAGCTGGAGGCTGAGAAGAAGAAGGTAACCGACGCCCTAGAGGGCGTTTGTAAGAATCTAAAGGAGGAAGAGGAGAAAAACTTCAGCCTTGTGAAAGACCTCGAAGCTGCCGTAAATGAGGTCTGCAAGGTCAAGGAGGAGAGTGTCGCTCTGAAAGCAGCGGCCGAAGTCAAGGCAAAAAGGGCAATCCAGCTTGAGGCCGAGCTGGAAGAAGCGAGAGCCGAGCTGAAGAAGAAGGATGCCGAGCTGAAGAGAAAGAGTGCTGAGCTTGAGGTCGTTTGTAAGGAGAAAGCCCATGTTGAAGCCACGACCCAGGCGGAAGTCGACGCTGCTTTCAACGACGGGGTGGGGGAAGCCACCAAGGATTATGAGAGGCAACTCGAGGTCCTGGGTCCGCGCTTGTTTGAGCTTGGGTGCAGAGCTGTGCTAAAGAAAATGGCTGTCTCTAAAGACGACCCCATATATCAGGATTTGCCCAAACTTGAACCCCAGGCCTCGGAAGAGAGTTCGGTTCCCCCACAAGCCCCAGCAGCAGCTCCAGCACTCGAGGCTCCGGTTGCCGAGGCCGCTCCTGAAGTTCCTCCTGACACTCCTTCTGAGAAATGATTCTCTTTTTGTACTTTTCTTATCTATTTTGTAAGAACGAGTTTGTACTTCCTCTTCTATTAATAAAAGGTTCATTTTTGCTTGAGCGTGTCCGTTGTGTCCACTTTTTAAGTAGTGAAACTTTTATACCCTGAGGATCGTATGTTTTTCGAATCATGAACTGACACATCAGGAACCTGATCGGGACCGGGATGAATTGGTCCTGCGTGAGGATTGGCCCCGCCGTTTTACTCCGGGAAACGGGCGGCGAATTATTCAGGTTGGTTTGGGGACCCAGCCTAACGGTTGGTGCTGTGAGCCCGCAGAGGTGGCCGGTTCCATAACATAGCCCGGGTGGATGGTTCCTCTAACCAAGCTGAGGGAGGACTGGTTCCACAACCGAGTTCGTGTAGCTGGTTCCGTTAACCGAGCTGAGGGAGGACTGGTTCCACAACCGAGTCTGTACAGCTGGTTCCGTTAACCGAGCTGAGGGGAGACTGGTTCCTCAACCGAGTCTGGTCAGCTGGTTCCGTTAACTGAGCTGAGGGGAGACTGGTTCCATAACCGAGTCCGGAGCTGGTTCCGTTAACCGAGCTGAGGGAGGACTGGTTCCATAACCGAGTCCGGAGCTGGTTCCGTTAACCGAGCTGAGGGGAGACTGGTTCCATAACCGAGTCCGGAGCTGGTTCCGTTAACCGAGCTGAGGGAAGACTGGTTCCACAACCGAGTCCGGAGCTGGTTCCGTTAACCGAGCTGAGGGAATTGAAGGCGATAGAGGGAGTACACCATAGTCGTCGGAAAATTCATCATTTTTATTGCCTGTGATGAGTACAATTTCAAAAGTAATATTTTTTGAGGTGCGCAGCATTCCAGGGTCGTGGTAACCCTTTGCCGTTCATGTCTTCGAGCCTGTAAGCAGACTGCCCGGCGACAGAGACAATTTTGAATGGTCCTTGCCAGTTTGGCCCTAACTTACCTTCACTTGGGTTTTTATCTGCAGTCAGCACCTTTTTCAGGACCAGCTCTCCAACAGCGAACCTTCTTTCTCTGACTTTCTGGTTGTATCCCCTAGCCAGCTGCTGTTGATAGGAGGCCAGGCGGATAGCTGCGGTTTCTCTTCTTTCTTCGGCTAGGTCGAGTTCTCTGGCTAGATTGACGTTGTTTTCATCTTGGTGAAAAAGCTCCGACCTTAGAGTAGGAAGACCAACTTCGAGGGGTATTACAGCTTCCATCCCGTAAGCCAAAGAAAACGGGGTAGCCGAGGTGGATCGTCTTGGCGTCGTTCTGTATGCCCAAAGGACGCTCGGGAGTTCTTGGATCCACCTTCCTTTGGCCCTATCTAGCCGCTTCTTGAGTCCGTCGAGAACAACTTTGTTTGAGATTTCAGCCTGGCCATTGCTTTGCGGATATGCTGGAGATGAGTATCGGTTTCGGATACCGAGCTCCTGACAGAAGTTCCTAAAGAAATTCGAATCGAATTGAGTCCCGTTGTCCGAGATCAATGTCCGGGGGATTCCAAATCTCGTTACTATATTCTTCCAGACGAAGTTTTTGGTGTCCTGTTCGGTAATGGAGGATAATGGCTCCGCCTCTATCCACTTTGTGAAATAATCCGTAGCGGTTATCAGCCACCTCTTATTTCCCTGAGTTCGGTGAAGAGGTCCGACGATGTCTAGCCCCCATTGGGCAAATGGTCATGGGCTTGAAAGGGGACTTAGGTCCTGGGCTGGCTGATGGAGAGAGTGTGAGAACTTCTGACATTTCTCGCACTTCCTGGCATAGAGCTGCGCATCCTTCTGCATATAGGGCCACCAATAGCCCTGGCTGATGGCTCGGTAGGCCAACGACCGACCTCCGATGTGGCTCCCACAAATGCCCTCATGGATTTCATATAAAAAGTCTTCAACCTTGCTCGGGTGCACGCACAGTAGGTAAGGTCTCGTGAAGGACTTCCTATATAGTCTGCCTTCTGGAGACAGCCAAAACCGAGTTGCCCGCATCCTGATTTTGTGGGCTTCGCCCTTGTCTTCGGGAAGTTGATCGTCTTTTAGATAAGCTACTATTGGGTCCATCCAGCTGGGACTGAGATCGGCGTATAAGATGAGCCGAACTGGAGCGAGTTCTATACTTGGTGATTCCAGTGTTCCTACTTCGATGGTCCTCTTCCAGCCAGCTTCAACAGCTGATCCCAGGCTAGCAAGGGCGTCGGCGTGGGAGTTTGATTCCCTGCCGATTTGCCTGACTTCAACTTTTTGGAATTGAGAGAGAAGTTGTTTTGTGCGGGCTACATAAGCGGCCATCCTTTCGTCGCGAGCTCGGTAGTCTCCACTGAGTTGGCTTGTTACTAACTGAGAGTCGCTGAAAACTGCCAGCTGTTTTGCTCCTAAGGCCTTGGCGCTGTTTAATCCAGTGATTAGCGCTTCATATTCAGCTTCGTTATTGGACGCTTTAAAGCCGAGCGTCAGCGCCTGTTCGATGACGAGACCTTCTGGGGATTGGAGCACTATGCCGATGCCGGACCTTCTCGTTGCTGATCCGTCTACGAAGACTTTCCATGCTGTGCCAAGGAATTGCTTCCAGGATTGATGTTCGTCTTCGGTGGTCTCATCTCCTTCTGCGACATCATCCTCGATATTGCCCACCAGTTCGGTAGTCGAGGTGGTCGGTGCCGAACTCGGGGAAGTGAATTCAACAAGAAAGTCCGCCAAGACTTGAGCCTTGATTGCCGTCCTGGGCTGATAGCGTATATCATACTGTCCCAGTTTGACGGCCCATTTTGAAATTCTCCCAGAGAAATCTGCCTTCCTAAAGAGGGATTTAAGAGGATGCTCCGTAACAACTACTATGGTATACGTCTGGAAGTAATGGGAGAGCTTGCGAGAGGCGCTGATGAGGGCCAGCGCGAGCTTTTCCAGCGGCAGGTACCTGGTTTCGGGGTCAAGCAGGGTTTTGCTCGTATAATAGATCGGCTTTTGGTGCCCTTCTTCCTCTCTTATCAGTACCGAGCTCACGGCATGGTCCGAGACTGCTAGGTACAAGTAGAGTACTTCGCCCTGCAGCTGTGTGGACAATATGGGGGCTGAGGACAAATATTCCTTGAGTCTTTGAAGAGCCTGGTCGCACTCCGGGGTCCACTGAAATCTTGAACTCTTTTTCAAGAGTCGGAAGAAAGGGAGGCACTTGTCCGAGGCGCGGCTTATGAAGCGGTTGAGCGCGGCTGCCATTCCAGTGAGCTTCTGTACCTGCTTTGTTGTGGTCGGGCTCTGGACCGCTTGTATTGCCGAGATCTGTTCTGGATCAGCCTCGATTCCTCGTCTGGTGACCAAGCTCCCCAAGAATTTGCCAGAGCCGACTCCGAAGGCGCATTTCGACGCATTTAGCTTCAGTCTGAATGCCTTCAGGATTTCAAAGACTTGTCTGAGGTCGGCCAGGTGGTCTTCTGACTTTTTGGACTTGACGACCATGTCGTCAACGTACACTTCCACGGATCTGCCGAGGTGGGCTTGGAACATTTTTGTGACCAGCCGCTGGTAGGTCGCCCCTGCATTCTTTAACCCGAAAGGCATCACTTTGTAGCAATAGATGCCTCTGGGTGATATAAATGCTGTTTTTTCCTCGTCCGGCCCATACATCGGGATCTGGTGGTACCCCCGATAAGCATTAAGGAAGCTCATCCTATCATGTCCTGCGGTGGCATCGATCAGCTGGTCGATCTTGGGGAGTGGAAAACTATCTTTGGGAAAAGATCTGTTGAGATCGGTGAAATCAACACAGACTCTCCACTTCCCGCTCTTCTTTTTGACTACCACAGTATTGGCGAGCCATTCGGGGTAGTGGACTTCCCTTATTGCTCCTGCCTCCAGGAGCTTGTCAACCTCTTCCGCTACCGCTTCAGCTTGCTGGGTACCTGACCGCCGCGCCTTCTGGATGACTGGTTTGTGTCTTGGATCCACATTCAGTTTGTGACTAATGATTTCCGGGTCGATGCCGAGCATTTCATATGGAGTCCAGGTGAACACCTCCTTGTTCAACAACAGGAAGTCGAGGAGCTCGGCCCTCTCGGACTCGGTAAGCTGGCTGCCGAGTAAGAAAAACCTTTCGGGGTCTTGGGGGTCGATTCTGACCTCGGCCAGGTCCTCGGTACTCTTCTGTTCGGAAGTTCGGCCGGAGTCCTCTGCATTCGCTTCCAGCTCGGCCATGTGGACGTGGGGCTCCTTTTCTCCAGAGACAACGGCCATCAAGCATTGCTTGGCCATCTCTTGGTCACCTCCGACTGTGATTATCTCGACCCTGCCGTTCTTGTCCTCCAGCGGAAATTTCAGCTTCTGGTGATGGGTGGAGGGTACGGCTTCCATGCTGTGCAGCCAACTCCTTCCCAGAATTGCATTGTAGGGTGAT
Source organism: Camphora micrantha (assembly GCA_003546025.1). NCBI lineage: Eukaryota > Viridiplantae > Streptophyta > Magnoliopsida > Laurales > Lauraceae > Camphora > Camphora micrantha. The sequence continues at coordinate 108,122 of QPKB01000016.1, read as the reverse complement.
GGCACATCCACCACTAGAAAGTCAGCCTGTCTGCTGGCTCCTCCGACTTGGATCCTCAGGGAGACTTTCCCTTTAGGGTAAACTGGCTTTGAACTGAACCCCACAAGAGGGGTGCGAGATTCTTGCAGGTCCTCTGCCTTGAGGCCCAGTTTTCTAAAGCAGTTGAAATAGAGGATCTCCGACGAGTTGCCAGGATCTATGAGTACCCTTTTGACCATGAAATTCTCGAGCCTCAGGGTGAGCACCAAGGGATCATTGTGAGGGGAGCGGACTCCGTGGAGGTCGTGGTCCGAGAACCAGATCCGGGGCTTGTCAGCCCGAGCTTTTTTTGCTGCTGGCTCCAGCTCGGCCGTGAGCACCTGCCTATTGTGGGAAGCCCTCCTGGCTTCGGCACGTGCCTGGTTGATTCCGGCCGCCGCGGGCGCCAGGTGGATAACGTTTATTATCCCTGCGGTCTCATCATTATCTTCGTCACCTCGGCGCTGCCGGGAACGGCTATCATGGCCGCTCTCTTCCTTTACATATTCCTTGAGGCGTCCCTCTTTGACGAGCTTTTCAAGGTAGGATTTAAGGGAGACACAGTCCTCCGTCATATGCCCTTTCTGCCGGTGATACGAACAAAATTTATTTGGATCCCGAGCAGAGGGATCGCCCTTCATTGGCTGGGGCGGTGAGAAGAATGGTTGCGTCTTGATTTTGGTGAGGATCCTGTAGATGGGCTCCTTGAAAACAGTATTAACCGCCCTGTATGCATCTGATGGTGGTCTGTTCTTCATCCTTCCCTTCGAGGTGGAGCGTGGGGCTATCATCGGACTTGCTGGGGTCTTCTGACGGCTCCTTTCCTCCTTGCGGAATGGCTTCTTGTCCTTCTGGGGGGGCCGATCCTCGAAACGTCCATCTTGGAGTTTGAGGCCAAAGTTTTCTCGAGCCCTGGTTTCGTCTTCCTCCTGTTCGACGAACTGGTTCACCCGGGTCATGAGTGCTTTCATTGTGCCCACAGGATATCGAACAAGCTCTCTTCGGAGTTCAGTGCCTGGCAATAAGGCCTCCTTAAAACACATTACAGCCAGCTGTTCGTTTGCATCTTCGATCTGGCTATAGATGGTCCAGAACCTTTTGGCGAATCGAGTTACATTCTCGTCCCTCCTCATTCTCATAGCCATCAGGTCCTGGTTGGTTTTTGGAATGACCCGATGTGCCTGAAACTTTTCCAGGAAGGAGCCCGTGAGTTGCCTCCAGCCTAAGATCGATCCTCCTGGGAGGGCACAGAACCACCGGAGAGGGAGATCGCCCAGGCTGGAAGAGAACACCCTGCAGTTTAAGTGCCCAATGTCGCCCCATACCGACATCCGCTGGGTGAAGTGTCTGAGGTGGGCTGTAGGATCCGAGGTCCCGTCATAGAGGGTGAATCTCGGGATGCTGAACTTTTCGGGGAGGGGGAAATTTCTTATTTCCCATGAGAATGGGGAGGCGCCAAGCTCTCCGGAGCTGTAGACATTCGATCGGTCGCGGGCGAAGCCGGCCACCTCCATGTTCTGCTGAATGGTTTGCTTGATGTGGTGGTCAAGCCATTCTGGCACACCACCTTCATCTTGCGCCTTCGGCCTCTTTTGAGTGTCGCCCGGGCTACTGCTGGAGCCTTCTTCGTAGGTGTGATGACGTTTTTTGCTGTCAAGGGCCCGCCTCAGATCCTGCCCGACCGAATGAACAACAGAAGGTGGAGCCTGATTCGCCGCTCGCAGCTGCTGCTGAAGTTGGCGAATCAACTCTTCCTTTTCCTGGATGATAGCATCTTGTGCTCTAATCTCCTCGACTCGTGGATCGTAGTTGGGGTCACCTCCTTCGGCTCGTCTAGATCTGACGACTGTTGGAGATTTGTCCCTCAGAGGCTCTCTTGGAAGACGGGGCCCGTTTGAGGTTCTTTTTTGATGAGGAGGAGATGGTTGTCGTGGAGGATGCTGGGTAACCTGACTATCTCGCCTGGCAGGGGCCGTTCGTCGCTGAGGACGCTTGGGAGGCTGACTGCCTCGCTGGGGAGGAGCCGTCCGTCGCTGAGGACGCTTGGGAGGCTGACTGCCTCGCTGGGGAGGAGCCGTCCGCCACTGAGGACGCTTGGGAGGCTGACTACCTCGCTGGGGAGGAGCCGCTAGAAGGGGTTCTTTCCCCGCCCTCCTCTGTCGAGGGGATTGCTCCTGTGGTGCTAGTGGCAAGGATGCTAGCACTGCTTCTTGTCGCCCCGCGGGCCCCTGTGAGATTAATACTTCTCGTAGTACCGGCGACGACGGCCTTGAGGGCCTTTCTCGTTGCGCACCAGACGGCGCCACGCTTTGCAGCACCGGCGACCTTGGCATTGGCATGGCTCGCGGTGTTTCGGCTATCTTTTTTGCTTTTGGTGGCATTTTGTATCAAATCCCCACAGACGGCGCCAATTGTAAGTGCCTAAAATAATACGGACTTGCTTTGATGGGGATTACTGAAGAGCCTCTGATAGAGGGGAGTGTTCGCTTGACCTGAGAAAGAGAGATGGGTTAGAGGCCTTGGCTGTGAAGAGCCGAAGGCACTCCGACGCCTAAGTTAGTCTTGTTACTGAACAAAGGGAGAGTCAATGAAGAGGGAGAGAAGGCTTAGTATTGCTTACCCCTTCGTCGTTCTGTGCTGTGCCTATTTATAGATGCTGGTGTTCTCAGATCATTCCTGAGTGGAGGTTGGTGGGCGTACGGTCCCATCGGACCATGCTTTTCCCATAAATGAAGGTTGGTAGAGGTCCCATCCTGTCAGACCATACCCCGATCTTTCACATGATTGCTGATGTGATGGCGGAATGAAGTCCACGCTTCTTCCGTATTCGGCGCCCATCCCGCTCGCTTGAGCCGGGACATGCCCTCATTAATTGTTGATTGACAAGATGCCGAACCCGGTTAACCACTGCAGAGGTGGATATCGGCACCCGTTTCACAATGGGAATGCATCCCCAAGTCTCGGGCAGATAATCCTTTGTTGAAGCGGAACTCCCCAAGAAGCCGAGATCGTGACGGATCAGCCGACCTGCGTCAGGTCCCGAGCTGGTAAGATAACCCCACACAACAATCATTTGTTGAACCAATTCAGGAGTGAGAGGATAAGGGCCCAGGCTGTGAGGGTGCAGATGTAGGAGCAGGTATAATCGAAGAAGCATCATAAGCATGCGGAGTTTGATACTGTGAAGTTTGATATTGTGGTGATGGACGTTGTGGGCGGCGGCGATATTCAGAGATGATATGTCCCGACTTTTTACAGCAACTGCAGATATTCTGTTTCATTAAGTATTATTGTGCCTGAATTTTTGACAACTGTAACATTGCGTTTTGTTCAAGTCTTTTGGCGAAGGTTGAGAGGCCTTATTTGCCGAGAATGTGACTGAATAGGTCTTAGTCTTTTATTGAGCCATATGGGCCGAGGTCGCAAGGCGCTGTTCTTTGCGGAGGAGTTCATTCAAGCATGCATCCGAGGAAGGTAATGGCGTTCGATTTATAAAGGCAGATCGGACACTTTCATATTCATTTGGTAATTTCATCAAAAATTGACCCCTCTGACTAGAGGCCTGAAGATTGTGAATTACGGTCAAAACATCGGTAGCCACATCTGCGTACTTAGTACTATCGTATTCCGACCAAAGTGTACAAAATCCCAAATAGTACTCTTGTATAGACAAGGTTTCTTGTGTATATTCAGCAATCGCACATTAAGATGAAATCGACGTGTTGAGTTATCTTGATGGTACACTTTCTTCAGATACCCCCACATGTCTTTTGAAGTTGGGTAAGATTCATTATCAGATGTGGCTCGACGGATCCGAGGACCCATGATTTTATCTTCGCATCTTTATTATGCCAAAATGATATATTCTTCTCATCTTCAGTGGGTTTAGGGTCAGATTCAGAAATATATCCCTACAATTCCTTATCTTCAAGGTATATTTGAAACTGGAAAGACTAGGCAGGATAATTTTTGCCAGTGAATCGGATCATTGTAACCTTAGATTTCTCCATCCCTAAGTGATATTTGCCAAAAACACTAATTGAATCAGTAAGAAACAACAAAAAAGTCCAGTAACAGGGAAGAGATGAAGGCTAAAATTGTATACCAAGACTATACTGTGTGTAGAACCAAGCGCTATCCAAGCAGAGAAGAAAAAATCAACCCAGAACACTTAACAGGTCAAAAAACACCCCTGACGACCTGAATTTTGGCTGAATATCCTCTATGTGGGCCCCACTGATGGGTCTGGACAAAGATCAGATGATAGTTTTACGGAAGCACATAAATCTGGCTTCTACTGAAAAAAGAATTATTCAATTCCTCTAAAAATCTAGGATTCTGTACGGTCTAGATGAAGCAGTATTAAAAATCTGGAAATTTTTGAGAATGAGCAAAACTCCAACCTGGAAGTGCTGAAAAATTCTAAAAAAATCACCAATATTCCTAGAAAATCCAGGCGACCATGTCTGGATATGTTGCTGAAGTTGTTTTGATGATTAGAGGTGGGCCACCATGAAGATCCGTGATCTGTCTTTCTTGAAACTGTATGGATTTCTCAAAATAGATCCTTGATCTGTCTTTCTTCACGAGAAAGATTGGTTTCTCTCTAATCTATTGCCTTGATGCTATGTAAGATTACACATGCAGATTTCTTTGAACCTAGCTCTGATACCATGTCATTCTCATAATAGTAAAGCACAGAGAATAGAACGAGAGAATGGAAAATAGAATGTATTATTCCATGTGTCTTCCTTTGGAGATTCCTCCTCAATATATAACTATTACATGCCTTAATCAAGGCTCTAATCTAGGCAAGTATATCAATTACAATTCTAAGTTATGGAAGCAATGACTAAAATAGAATATACACACTGTACAATTGTATCAATTGACCCAATCAATCCACGTGCTATATTATGAATTGGGCTGGATCCCTTAATGGGTCGTGGGCCAACCTAACAGTAATGCCAAATGATCCACAGTAAAATTCTCACCTTAGGTTCACCCACAGGATTCCGCGTGTGAGAACAATCAAATCAAGATCTCTCAATTGATTGCATTGGTGTTTCAGCGGAAACTTGTGTAACCAACATACTGCATGTATAATTCAACATAATAGAAAGAGTGCACACAAAGATTCCAAAGCATTTCCATTAGCATAAAAGTTGTCATTACAAAAGTAGTTTAATTAGATCCCCAAAAATGGAAGGCCTATATAAAACATGGCCATAACTGATAGTACAGAAGACGGAACCAAAACGATGTTATCGACGACTCTAGCACTAGTACGATGCTCTAAAGTACATAGTCTGTGCTCTATTCAGTTTGGATTTGCAGCTCTTCCTCAGCCGACTCCTCCAGGGCAGGGGTAGGGGATCTATACCTACAACACCAAAGTGTAATAACAAATCAGGTACGATGACCTGACAAATACTTAATATAAATAACATAGCAAGTTGCTTCAATGATGAATCGAATGATATTTAATCATCTGAAAGCAATAAGGGCTACAATAAGGGCTACACTAGGCAAATCATGCTGGAATAGTAATACTTGCAGAATCATGATGATAAAAAGCTAAACATCATATGCTTCTAACAAATTTGCAAACCACATGGCTAAATCATCCTGCCCTAGTTGCTATTGCGTGACCGTTTCTGGGAATGAACATACACATAAAGGTACCCCAGAATTCCCTTGCAGGAATACAAACATATATGGCCATTTTTGTCGCGACCCCGAACCGGGCCCACCGGCCTAATCCGGGATCGGGACTCCATTAAAATGATGATGATGGATGCCATTGCCATATATTTATTTTAGCCAATACGTACACGAGTCAATAAAAAGATGCCACCTGTGTCCGTGATTTCCCACAGGTGTCTGCGGTGAGGATCTCACATCAACATAATATTTTTGTTTAAGTGCGGAAGCGTATAGCAAATCAAATCCATAAATTCATTCCCAAATAACAAGACTGAATACATATATAAGAACAGCTGATGTCAGAGTGAGCAATGCTCATGATAGCGTATTTCCCCAAAAGTAAATATTCAATGTTTATACAAAAGATCATTTAATTAACATTCCAAAAAATAAAGGCCAACAAAGGCCATTACAACTAAAACAATATCCCAAAAGAATGTGTTATCCACAATCTCCAAAATGTATCGTATCTCGAGGCAACCGAATGTCTAGACGACATCATTGGCATGGCACTCAACTAAACGTTGTTGTTCGCCGACCGCCTCCTCAAGCTCTGCCCGGGGGAAATCGGCGTCTGGACATGGGTACCAAAGAATGGGTCAAACACAACGGTCTGGTAGGTGGGCGAAAGGATATGACAATACAACAATAAATGAATTTACCTTTGACAATATTTAAACCTGTTAAAAAGTAATTTCTGTGAAAGGAATAAACATTTATTCAAAACGTGTATGCAATATAAAAGCATGTGAAGGTATCCAAGGAATCGGGAAACAAGCAAGATGGCAATCACACGAAGCTAAGTCCTTTATCGCCGAAGTGACAAGAGCATATCGGGATGTTGATCTCTGTCACACGAGGTGAGGAGATTCAACGACATATATAAATTATATGGGATGGGACTACGATAGTGAGCCGGGCATCGGGAACTACGGTAGCAAGCCGGGTATCGGACGGGACCATGGTAATAAACCGGGTATCGGGATCCAAACTGCAGCTGGCGGGGGATCTCCAAGTCGGTGGATCAAACTGACAAGGTCATCCAAGCTCAACGGTGTTGACTCATAGGTCACATAACAGAAATTGGGACTTGTACAAAATACATATGATGCACTTATATAGACGGGCGGGACGGGGTGCTCGGAAGCACAAATATCTCTTCATTCGGGCAATGCACAACGGGACTAGCAAAATGCTACAAATATAATTTCAATGGCTTTGGAAATGGGAATTCATAAATCATGAATTTCGGGAGTGCATATTAAAATTTGGGAACAATAAAATACAATTGAGCTTTCAAAACTCCGGGATAAGTATTGGGATTCAAGACTAGTTCAAGGTGAATAGGGGTCCCGTATGTCGGTTTCAGTAAGGACTTGGTACTCCTTGAGTTTGGGGACATTCCGGGCTCCTTATACACCTTGGTAATTTTAAAAGCTTCGATGAATCTTGGCAGTGTGGTTTCTTTATCAAATGGCCTCAAACATTGCCTATTAAATCTCCTCGACACAAAGGGGTCCTCAATAAACTGTCCCCAAGCAATTAAACATTACATTAATGCTCTAAACATAACCCCAAGTAAACAGTGCACTTAGCTCGAGCGGACCTAGGAGTTCACTCGGGCGAAGTGGTCTCTGGAAGGGTTCGCTCGAGCGAATTTAGGTTTGCTCGAGCGGACCTGCCCAGTATAGGATGGCTCGAGCGAAGTTTCAGTTCGCTCAAGCTGACCATTCTCTGGATGGGATTCTGGGAGGGTTCGCTCGAGAGAGATAAGGTTCGCTTGAGCGAACTGTCCGCTGGATGGGTTCGCTCAAGCGAACTGTCCAGAAATTGATTCCGGGGACAGTTTTGCTCCTTCATTTTTCTTTTCTTGCAAAACCCTTTTTGAGCCTCATTTCTACACATGAATGCGAGATCCAAACTTCCTTTAAACTTCACATAAACCTCCATGAAAACTCCACAACCATCCATCCAAACAACTACTCCTTTTCAATCACATTCAATCATAAGAGAGAGAGAGAAACCACCATTCACAAGTACTCATTTGTGCTATATCCAAGAGGTAAACACAAGATTATAAATCAACATTTCCAAGACATTAATGAGCTAGTAAGACTCTTTCATGTGCATTTATTTCATAATCAATGCAAGTCAAAATATGAGTACGGATAAAATTAGCAAAATCAACCACATTTCTCATAAAAATCATCTAATACTAAAATATCTATTCATCCACTTGCCTTAGGTCTCTAATAAGCAAATCAAGCTCTAATCAAGCCTTTCTCAAAGATAACCTACAACACAATAAAAAAACCCCAAATGCAAACCCTAAGATGGTCAAAATCAAAGGACAAGAAGGGAAAGCTTACAATAATGAAAATGGAGCTTCTCTAAGGTTAGAAGAACACAAGTCTAGGAGATAAGGGTGATGGTGATGCAACGTAGACCTCGTGGCCACATGTGTAGGGCCCATATAGATTTAGGATTTATTTTTATGTCAAGTGTTTCTTTAAATATTGTTATTAGGATTATGTTTCCTATATTATTTAGTTTCCTAGTTTTATTAGGTTTCTTAAGGCTTAAGTTTACTTTTACTATTTATATGGCATTGTAGAGAATTATTTAAGAGAGTTGTTGATTAATGAAATTGGGTTTTTTCCATTGAGGTGCGTCCTCGTTTATTATCTCTGCGGAGATTTATTGTCTTCGGACACGTGTTTCGGCACCCATTGTGTTTTTAGCATTTTTCTCGCAAGCCCTAACCCTAGGGCCTACATCAATTGGTATCAGAGCCGACCGATCCCTCGTCGATCATCGGCGCGTTACCCCATCCCTACCCATCGTCCATCCATTTTGTCCATCACCGCCAGAACCCCTTCCCCATCCATCCTTCCGTCAAGCCCAGATTCTGCCCATACCTCAACCTCAATTCCTCCTCCCATTCACCAGCCCATTCCCTTTCCCCTTCACTGTCACACACCCTCCCTGCATCACCGAAAAAAAAAAAAAAAAAGCGACAAAAAGAAGAGAACAGCAAAAGACATTAAAAAAAAAAAAAAAAAAAGAGTGGAGAAGAAGACAGAGTTAGGAGAGACTACCTGGCACCTTCCAGTAACCAGCCACCGGCATCTTTTTGCAGGCCAGCATCCAGCGCCCTCTGTCCATCAGGAAACAGTAGCCAGCAGCTATAGTAGACGCAGAAGCCAAAACCGTCATCATCGAGCTCCAGCAACTGCGCCACAAGCCTCGCCTCTAGCCATCCTCGCCAATACTCTCTATTCGTTTCCCAAACAGAAGAGCAAGTAAGCTGTAAGCAACCATCCATTATTTATTTTTCTTCTCTGCACGTCGTTCGAGGTGAAACCCAAAGAGCACAGTCACGTGCCATTCTCAATTTGAGTTCTGCAGTTTGAGCCTGATCTGAGTCCAGGCCCAGCCTGAGCTTAGGTTTGACCTGCATTGTAGACCTGGTCTGAGTCACGACCCGATCCAGCCCACCAGTTACCCAAAAAAAAAAATAAAATAAATAAAAACCACAGAATTTTTGGTCGAGTCCGTGGGCTTAATTCAAATACGATCTGACCCATTGACGAGGTCCACAAGCAGAACATCATAAGAGCAGTCAAAGGACAGCTTGCCCAGATCAACGGTTGAGGTTTCTCCTTTTCGCGATACCAGACTCATCCACCGTCAGATTTTCGATCCGTTTTTGCCAGCGTGATCGTGAAGAGCAGATTTACATCTCTGGTCAGTTTGATTTTAATTTTTAGATCATTAAAATTTTCAGTATTTGCTTCAAGTTCATATGGAATTGTCAAACAAGAGGGAATTGCAACTTCTTGAAATCAATAGAAGGCTTACAGAAACCAACAACGAGCTTAAAGAAATCATCAACAGGGCTACAAGGATGACATACGCAATCAAATATGGGAAAAGATATTATGCAAATAAAGATTGCTTTGAGCAATATATTACTTTGACACAAGGAAAATTGTCTGTCGAGGAATATGCTTATGAATTTGAATGGCTACATTATTTATGTGAATTGGAAGATGCACTTGATTTCAATCACTTTCTCAGCGGTTTGCGACCAAGTATACTGAAGAATGTGGAGAAGGAATGCAACGATATGTATGAAGCATTTTGGGAAGCAATTCGTGTGGAGCGGATAATTAAAAGATCTCATCTAGTGGAAGTTACGCTTTAAGAAGAAAAGTCGCCACCCATAACAGACTGTGTTGAGGAACCAGTGCCAGCAGATATGCAGACCGATCCGTCAGAGTTGGACAAAGAAAATTCCATATCTACAGTTAGCCTTGAAATTTCTCCTATGAGTACTAATAATTCCGAAGTGCAAATACCAAGTGATGAAGCAAAAGTTATTGCTATTCCCCACATTAATTCTCCCATTGATTTTGTCTTTCGGGATCAACTATGCCAACTGAGAGATGACCAGCGGATAGTTAGAGCTTTTGATTTGATGGTGCATGTTCTACAAGTAAAGCACATCAACGCATATTTCAACCATCAAAAGCAATTATGCATGGAGCTGTGCCAAGAAGTTATAGATCGATCGCCAAATCTAAAGTTCGTCAGATTGATCTTTGATCTGGGTGGCCATTTTCCGAACTCGAGGTCGAGTTCTTTTTCAAGTGGGGGAGAATGATGCAACGTAGACCTCGTGGCCACATGTGTAGGGCCCATATAGATTTAGGATTTATTTTTATGTCAAGTGTTTCTTTAAATATTGTTATTAGGATTAGGTTTCCTATATTATTTATTTTCCTAGTTTTATTAGGTTTCTTAAGGCTTAAGTTTACTTTTACTATTTATATGGCATTGTAGAGAATTATTTAAGAGAGTTGTTGATTAATGAAATTGGGTTTTTTCCATTGAGGTGCGTCCTCGTTTATTATCTCTGCGGAGATTTATTGTGTCTTCGGACACGTGCTTCGGCACCCATTGTGTTTTTAGCATTTTTCCCGCAAGCCCTAACCCTAGGGCCTGCATCAGATGGCTTACTTGTAAAGTTTCCAAATAGACAAGATTAGCTCCAAAGAAGCTCCAATGAGGCTAGTTCACACTTCCAATGGTATCAATGAAGAGCTCCCATGGAGAGGAAGAAGGTGATGACTTTCATTTCTCAATTTGTGCAAGGTTGGTAGTGTTTTTGTGATGGAGGAGCAAGAAGAAAAGAGGGAAAGAAACCCTAGCTTGGGTGAGGCTTTTGAGCTGGAAAAGAAGGGGAGAAGAGGAGAAGGGTTTTCCTTTTATAACAAGTGAAAGTGGCTCCACTACTAGAAATCTTGTGGGGCTGAAATCATGCTTTTCGGGACCTCGGATGAATTCGACGAAGAAGGGGAAAACGATCGTCGAAATATCTAGTTTCTAAAAAGTATATATTTTAAGGGTTTTGGAAACATCGCATTTTGTGTCCAGATTTGGTGTAAAAAGTCGTCTGTTTTACCCTTGACGCTAGAAAAGTCGGGTTTCGGGGTTTCGAACGGGCATGAATCAACACGAAAGTTGTAGAGATTAACGAGATGATTCAAACGGGGTTAAAACACTAATTACGGGAATCTCGAGTAATCCCCCAAGTACACGCAAAGTCACAAAAAGGAACCTCCAAAGGGTCCCAAAATCACAAAGGCACTCAAAATTTCTCAAAGCTATAACAAAACTATTCTATTCCCAACTTAACCAAAATTCACTTATCACGCTTAGAACTAACACACAACTTAATTAGTACTAATTGAGGTCACTTGGGTCGGGGTTTTACAATTTCAAACATAGTTAGCCTTCCCATGGTTGCTACTATATGACCGGGCAAGGTATGATACCCAGTAATTACTGCGATAGCTTTCGTATACTACACTGCAGTGAGTTAATCGGATTCTTAATCCACACTCAGCAACATCCATCTTTATGGGAAGTAGTGTTGACTCAATTTCCAAATCAAGGGAGTCTAATCAGAATCCATTTCGGACGTACTTATACATAGGGAAATACTCTCCACATTCTGAGCATACTAAACAGAAATCCATAGTCATAATGAGTATCCCTGTCATATAACAAACTGACTGACTTGATCATGTATTGTACAAACTGGCATACTAGCTGACAAAGCTTAACAGACTTACTGGGCAAGACTTGATAAATCTTAAGCAAAACTGACTTGAATGGACACTCGAGACTAGGCCAAAATCATCTATTTTAAACATAGCAAATTGGGCAGCATTTCAGTAGTAAATGGTCACCTCGAAATGGGTAAAAGGGTTTAAGGCGGATCTGGGCAATTAGGAAGGCAACAATGCATCTAGGGCACGCTCACTGATTAGGTAAACCACAACCAAGGATCCGGTTATTCCGAAGGTAGAAACGACATCTTGATGCATGCAACTCTGAAGGACCTGACTTTCATGAATCAAAAAGCTACACTGAGGTCAGTTAAGTCCAACGGTAAGACAACGGGTACAAATAGCGCATGAAAGATATGCTTGTGCATTGCACGCGAATAAACAAGAATGATATTAACCAGACAACACAAAGTTATTTAAATCTATGCATCCTTATGATTCAAATGTCGGAATTTTATAAGTCTTTGGTGCATTTGAAGGTGATTGGCATTCCAAACCTTAAGTCCACACACACAAGACTTAGTGATGTGTTGAACAAGTCTCCGGACAGTCCCTCGGACTGAAAATCAGCTTTAATAACCACTTACTATAGGTTTCGAGTACAAATAATAAGCGAGTCCAAAGTTCAATTCATACGTCGCCACCTATGTCCAACGTTCATAATATATGAAGAACCTGGTTTTTAATTCTAATAATTTGTAAATTGAAAAGCGCGCGCGGGGGGGGGGGGGGGGGGGGGGTTGAGGGGTTTGAACAATGGCCCTAAAAGTGGTTCTCATTTCCCCAAAACCTCGAGGAAAGAGGTGCGAGGGTTGCAAATTAAAACAGAACGAGGCTTAAAAAGGGCCTGTTCCTACATGTTGGTCGGACATGGGCCCCTAGGGTCCATGTCCAATGAAGGCAGCATGCCATGTCCGGACAGTTTTCTGACTTGATTTTTTTTTTAGGGATTAGACATTTCAATGCCTCTTAAACACTCAATCCCCAATTTCATGACTAAAATTCTATAAATGTCACCAGAGTCGTTTGACTTTGGTAATTTTTTTTTTTTTTAATCTTGCCCTCGATCCCATGATATCATGGGAGTTTAAAAACCCATGATATCATGGGATCCAAATGTTAAAAGTTGAAAAGCTACCTGGATCCCATGATATCATGGGATCCAGGGCAAAAAAGTATAAAAGTGTACCAAAGTCGTTTGACATTTAGAGACTTTGTCATGAAATTGGGGATTGAGTGTTGTTTAAGGGGCATTGAAATGTCAAATTCCCTTTTTTTTTTTATTTTTCCTCCTCTTTTTATCCCTGTTTTCTGTATCTTTTGCACATTTAGAGGGTATCAAAGCCTACGAATTGAATTCATAAACTATCATTTTCAACTACAAAAAAACATAACATCAACTGAGCTTAACAAGATGCTAACGTATGTAGAATTTCAAGGAATCAACAATCACACTAGCGTGCGTGGAATGGAATTCAAATTGAGTACTTGCCTTGGGTCTCTTAGCTCCTAATAGTGCTCCCCAATTTGGCTGAGATCAAATCCCACCACAAAAATCCCCAAAACGATCCAAAGAAGCGTAAAAATTCAAAATTAAGTGAAAACTTGGTATTAGGTTCCAATAAATGGCCGCTGGTAAAATACTACCCTAAGCTAGAATTTGCGAATGGTTCAAAAAGTTCACCTCCAGGTACCCTAATGGGACTGTGATCGTCGATTGAGGGGCGTCGTCCCGCCAAGGGAAATTTATAAAAATCTACCGATAGAGAGGTGATGATCACGTGAGTACTTGGCGTAAATAGAGATTGGAAGCTCAAGTTATGAAGAAATCAAGCTTTAAGAACAAGGAGACAGGAGAAATAAGAAAAGAGAGAGAGAAATGGCTGGGATCGGGTTGCTTTTATAAAGGTCAACTTGGGCAAATTACAAGTTCGTAATTAGGGGTTGTAAAACAATGTCAAAACGAAAGTCTTCTGGACATTGGATGGGTATGGGCCGGGAACAAAAGTTTCTCGAAAACATTTCATCTTTCCAACAAGCCCAAGAATAACATTTTTCGAGGCTCCTAGGGATAAATCGATTTTTCCGAAATGATGACTCTGTCCCGACTTAAGGCAATACTTCGAAACGAAGGGTTTCTAGACCTCAAACGGATACCAGTCGAACACGAAAGTTTCCAAGAATAATTTATTCTACCCACCGAACCTAAATTTGTATTTTTCTAAAATTCCTAAAATATCCTTAACATTTACCGAAATTCCAACTAGGGCCCTTATGGTACTAAATTAGGTCCGAAAGTTCTCAAAACTTCCCAAAAATCCTCGAGCACTGTTCTAATGCATAAACTTAGTTAATTAACATCTAAAAATGCTCAAAAATAATTAAATGCAATTAATAAGTGTTAAACACATAATTAATGGTTGGGGTCTTATAGATATGATCACCTACCGTTCACCGTACAAAATTAAATCCTAGGAAAGTGACAGGCCTATCTATTTCACCATACATCCTTCAGTCACCTCTTTAGTCCTCTTTGGACAAAACCCCCTTTACTATGAGTTTCTAGAAATTCAATACAAAGTAGAGAAGCAAGTAGTTCCTTGAAGTTGCTGTTATTATTATTATTATTATTTTTGAAGAATATGCATCATTCTTTTAATCAATGGCTGCAGGCTTTCAGGTAACCCAGTGTGTACCAGTAATGTGCTTGTGAGCACTAACTACTGCCATAATCGGCACAATTCGAGGAACTATTCTACCAGTTACGCTCACTGTGGCACCAACATATGTCCCTCTGGTCAGATGCCTACTCCTCAGAGTTGTGATTGCGCCTACCCGTACAAGGGAACTCTTTATTTCAGAGCACCTTACTTCCGTGACTTGTCTAATAGGAGCACATTCCAGACACTGGAACAGGATATCTGGATGAAACTTGGTTTAAATCCGGGTTCAGTTTCTCTTCAAAATCCCTTCTTCAATGAGGATGACTATCTTCAGGTGCATTTGGAGCTCTTCCCATCAACTGGGAAGTACTTCAGCAGGTTAGAGATCCTGGGAATTGGGTTTAATATGACCAATCAAACGTTCAAGCCTCCGCATGTCTTTGGTCCATTCTATTTTATTGCTGATCCATATCCTTTCCCAGGTACCGAATCCTCTTTTTTTTGGTAGGACCTAGTCCTTTGTAAAAGAATCCCAATGATTATTTTTCTCCATAATCTTAAATAGAAATAAAAATTCTTTCAGATGGAGGCGGATCTTCAATAAGCACAGTTGTAATTATCGGTATAACAGTCGGTTGTGTCCTTCTGGTCCTCATGGTTGTGGCAGTAGGGGCCTATGCCTTCCGGCAAAAGAAACGGGCAGAAAGAGCCATTAAACTAAACAAACCTTTCGGTAATGTATTTGAAGAGCTGTTCAAGGAATTAATATTTGTACATTTTAAGCAGTCTAATGCCAATCAGAAGCTTTAAGGATGGGACTTCATCAAAGTTTCAAGCTCTAATTACTGCTGATTTTTATTTTTTTCCACATACCAGCATCTTGGGGATCAAGTACTAAAGATAGTGGTGGAGCTCCACAGTTAAAAGGAGCCAGATGTTTTTCTTATGATGAACTCAAAAGTAGTACCAACAATTTCTTAGAGAGCAATGAGATTGGATCCGGAGGTTACGGCAAGGTGATATATTGCTTTTCAAATCATCATTCAATAATAGTTTTTTACATGTTTCTTTGAGCTGCTAATGTTGGAAATGTTTAATCACTGTGTTTCAGGTTTATAAAGGTATCCTTCCAGGCCAGCAAATAGTAGCAATCAAGAGAGCACAACAAGGATCCATGCAAGGAGGACTAGAGTTCAAAACAGAAATCGAGTTGCTTTCTAGAGTTCATCACAAGAACCTTGTCAGTCTTATAGGCTTTTGTTTTGAGCAAGAGGAACAGATGCTTATCTACGAATATGTTCCGAATGGAACTCTAAGGGATAGCTTGATTGGTGAGTAGTCACTCCATTTCCAACAACAGGCTTCCTTTTAGATTTAAATTTATATATCTTGAGTTATTTGGCTATATTGCAATACTTCTAAGGTTATCAATTGTAGGAAGGAGTGGTGTCCATTTAAACTGGAAGAGGAGACTTAGAGTTGCTCTTTCCTCAGCAAGAGGATTAGCTTATCTTCATGAGCTCGCTGATCCGCCTATAATACATAGAGACGTCAAGTCTTCAAACATTCTTTTGGATGGAAATTTAAGTGCAAAGGTTGCAGATTTCGGCCTGTCAAAACTTGTAGCAGACAGTTCAAAGGGACATGTTTCCACCCAAGTTAAAGGCACACTGGTAACTGTCTCTGTTCTGCTTCCTATACCTTAAAGTTCTTTAATTTGGTGTGGTTCTGGGTAAAGTCTCTCTAAGATTTTAGAACTCGGACTCGGGGGGTACTGAATCACCCTTGAGTCAAATTGACTTGGCTGGGTCAGAATGAATCATACACACTAGAGCCCCAAAAACCTTGATAACTGTGAAATGACAGAATATAGACAAAATGAATGATGTCCTATGAATCTAGTATTTGGACAACAAAATATTTTAATTATTAAAAATGAATTTTAGTAAATGATGGTTGAGGTTTTGTTTGTACCTTTTCTTTTTTTCTACATTGGGGATTTGAACTCTCGCTCTTTCAAACACATCCATGTCCCTAAACAGCTGAGCCAAGCTAGGGACATGGGTCTGTGTCTGTGTGCATGAGCTTGCTTTTTATTCAGTTGGATGAACAGTGCCTTCTATATCTGAATGCTTAAATATTCAATAAAATGTGTTTATCTTCCAAAACCAGTGTGAAAGGACCTCAGAAGCCTCCCAGTCCCACATCTTTTCAAAGGGAAAAGAAATTAGTTTTGGCCTTTTCCTCATTAGCTTCAGCTACAGCTTGAAGAATTGCATTCTAATTCACTATCCTCTCAATGCGCAATTTGCTACAGGGCTACATGGATCCTGAATATTACTCGACTCAGCAACTGACGGAGAAGAGCGATGTCTACAGCTTCGGTGTGGTGATGCTCGAGTTGGTCACAGCTAAGCCACCAATAGAGAAAGGAAAGTACATTGTTCGAGAGGTCAAAAAGGTGATGAATCCAAATGAAGAACACTATGGCCTGTTAGAGTTGATGGACCCTGCCATCCGTTATGAGAATGATCTCATAGGCTTTATGAGGTTTGTCGATTTAGCCATGCAATGTGTCCAAGAGCGGGCAGCAGACCGTCCAATGATGAGTGACATGGTGAAGGAGATTGAGACAATATTGCAGGAGGAGGGAGTGAAAACAGACCCGAATTCAGCTTCTTCGTCGGCTACAGACTATGGATCAAAAAAGGATGCACCACGCCATCCTTACATTGACACAATGCCTAAAAAGGAAGAAATTAGTGATGCATTTGACTATAGTGGTGGGTACGCGTTGTCAACCAAAGTTGAGCCCAAGTAGTGCATGCACGCAGCCTTTTTTCATTTCCTTTTGTTGGGTCCTCGCGTATGTTGATCCTGCTTGGGACCAGGTGCTTTGTGATCTTAAGAGGCGATGATGACTGGCTCACCTCACTGTGTTCTGGACAGGCTTTTACCCTTATAGCTTGTTTCTGTTATTGTTGTATGTTATGTGTCTGCTTGAGGGGATCTAGTACACCATGATCACTAATTTGCCCTATTGTAAGTGGATTTTCTTTGCCCCTTCGCAGCTTTGTAGGCCATCATATGAGGAAGAAAGTGTAATAAAAAAAAACTTAGATAATGTGTGTCGATGTTTGATGCTGCTTCCGTCATGATACAGAGCAATCACATCATCATGATGTGAAACATGAATTCTCGCATATAATACATAGGAATTCAAGGTCAAATAAGATCCATGTAAGGATTATTAAAGGGGTGGCGGGTGAGGGATATGAGGCGAACGGTGTAAGATATAAGGTATTAATACAGATGCAACCTATAAGACCCAGAGCCTCTATCCACGTGATTAGTATTAATTAATTGTGGTGTTAGTTTAATAAGTGGGATTAGAAAATAAATGAGTTAGTGTTAGGGTTTAAATAGATTTTGAATAGCTTTGGGGAGTTTTGAGAGCCTTTGAACTTAGTTTGATGCCTTTAGGATGCTATTTGTAATTTTAAAAAAAGTTGCGAGGTCATTTTCAATTTTTATTAGTCCCAAACTTATCTTTAGGGCCTGTTTGGATAGGGAAGTAATGGAATAAAGTTTAGTCAAATGAGGCCCAACAATAGAAAATTTCAACTCAACATTGTTTGGATCGGCCCAGGCCTGACAAATGAAATAGACTGGTCGGCCCACGTGGAAACGATTTCACTTCAACCCTAATCAATTTGGTTTGTATAAGTAAAATCTATTCTACTACTCTCCTCTCCTCTCCTCTCGGTAAGAGCTGATTCTACTCCTGCAACTGGAATCGATTCTACCTCGCAGCAGACACACTTCCTCTTTGCATCTCAAGTAATCTCCCTCCCTCCCTCCCTCTCTCTCTTGCGATAATGGGTTACGATTTTTGGTTTGATAGATTGGATTAGGGCTTACGATTTTGTTGCATGCTTCCTTTCCACTGAAAGTTTGGATAATGGTTTTTCAAAATTTGGGTTTGCCAAACGCTCGATTCTGATGGAACATTGAATCAACTGGGCTATTAGGTTTTTGATTTGGGGTTTTGGGTTTTTGTTTTTATTGGCTTTCTTGTTTGTGGATTTTTATTTGGGGTTGCTTAGATTCTTAAATAGTAGATTTCTGATTTGGGGTTTTGAGTTTTTGATTTTATGGGCTTTCTTGTTAGTGGATTTTATTTGGGGTTTCTTAAAATTTTGAATTGTACATTTATGAATTGGAGTTTTGGGTTTTTATCATGCTATGTACTCACACCTACTAGTTTTTTTTTTTGAGATTTGGTTAACATTTGTTTTTGGATGTTTCAGCAGATTGGAATCACATTAGGTATATAATTTGTGGGTCAATCAACTGAAAAACATTCTTATAAAAAAAAGGAAAAAGGAATAAAACACTATCCCAGTTCCAGCCCAACAAAGTTTCAGATTTCTTTTATGCAAAACATCTTAAACAATAACCACTAATTCTGTTCAAACTACTTGTGGTTTGGGGTGGACTCAAATGCACTTTTAGATAATAGTCTTATGAAAAACATGTCTCATAAAATGGAAATTTAATAGTGAGGAAATATGATTCCATGTACTTGCTGTTAGGTTGCACTTCGGGCAGCAGTGTAGATTTTTTTCTTGAAATGTAGATAGAGCAACTTGCTGCGTTATGTGTCAGGTGAAGTTGATGCAATGGTACCTGTGCTGAAGTCATATCCAAATATTTGAAAGGAAAATGAAAGTATTTCAATTTCTGTATGAATGAATTCAACGTGTTTGTTGCCTACGCATGATTATAGTCATCTTTTGACAAGCAACTGTTCAATTATGGTGGAACATTGAATCATCTGGGCTACTAGGTTTTTGATTTGGGGTTTTGGGGTTTTGGTTTTATTGGCTTTCTTGTTTGTAGATTTTTATTTGGGGTTGCTTGGATTCTTAAATAGTAGATTTCTGATTTGGGGCTTTGAGTTTTTGATTTTATGGGCTTTCTTGTTTGTGGATCTTTATTTGGGGGTTGCTTAGATTTGAGATTTGGATTATGAATTTTGATATCAGTTTTTTATTTCCTTTATTTTAAGTTTGAATATATTATGATGAAATGTTATGTATTTTCTGTTTGAAACTTGAGAAACTGAAAAAAGAAATGCTCATAGAGTCCCATGTGTGTCACGTTTACATTGACTGAATGCTTGGGCAAATGAGCGTACATGGTGGCATGCTTGGGCAAGAGCCCAATGGGACTGCTACCTTTCTCATTCCAAACATAGTTTTGGAATGCCCAATGTTTCAAATCTTTCAAATCATAAGAAGAGTATGAAAGTATCGCTCAACCTACACTATGTTACTCAAAATGTCATAAATTATATAAAGAAAAATATTTGGATGTGAAGTGGACCAGTGCTTTTCCTACTTATCAGCTGCTTGTGACGGCAATAATTTGGGACAAAGAAACCAGACAAGTCTCGTATGGGTCCAAAGAGATTTCTAAACATGTGCAATTTTTGCATACAAGAAGAACCAAAAGGAACACCTTTTCTCTCTGAAAGATGACTTGGTGTGATTCACATTGACAAACAAGTAGGCTCTAATTCAATTTATGACTAAGTACTAGACAACTCACCTCACCAAGACACTTATCAGAGATTATGTCCTTGCCATCCAATCATCGAATCAAAAATTTTCTAATTATTTTTATCATATAGGTGATTTATACTGATTATACATTTATTTTTTTCCCTTCTTTGAGAATAAGGTGAAAAGCTAAATTAGGTGAACAGGAAATCACAAGCAGGACAAAAAATTATGTCCGAGTTCAGATGATGGGTATAAAAAAAACCAACCCAAATACTGCCTAATTCACATCAGACCCATATCATTCTCAGATTGCTTGGCCCATGAACATCCATGAGTAAAATACTATGACATGTATAAATGTTATGAGATTCTCACCTTCTTTGATATTAAAAATGTTGTACAAACTTTGTTGAACTCAATTATATATTTCTGTATGAAAGGAGATGGTTGCAGTCTTCTTGTCGCATGGAGATAAGAAGGAATGGATACTAAGATGCTTGCATAGAATTCATGCTGCATCCTTTCCTTAGGTCGGATTTATTTAACAACACATTTATATCAAGAGTTTGAGTTGATTTTATATTTTAGTTTTTGTGCTGGTATATTGGTTTGTTATTGGGATGCTTGACAGACGGTGGTGGGAAGGGACTATATCTTGAGTTTTGTGTCTCTATTTTCGTTATATTTGTGTTTTTTTCCCAGTGTGTGAAAACTTTTAATGTCCATAAGCTGTTGGATTAGACTTTTGCTTCATTGATTTTTCATGTTCTTGATTCTGTTGGTGGTTACTTCATGCTATTAAATTGGAGGTGAGTTTCATATTTCTTGTTCATAATTTCGTAAAGATGCGAAAGATATTGTTTTTTTGTTCTCTTTGATTTGAAGTATATTAGCGAACCACAGTCACTATGCCATATCTCAGGAACCCTCTACTCAGATGCTTGGTACACTTCATGAGGTACAATATTGAAGTTAGTGATAGTTGCTTTGCTATTTTTTTTTCTTTTCCTTTCTTTTTGTTTCTTAATAAATTCAGTGTGCAAGCTGTTTTATGTTCCTAGATTAAATATTGTCATTACATCGTGTTCTTATTTCTAAATCTGTACTATCAACTTTTCTTTACCTCTTAATACTGCTGTCCTTGTAAACGCCACATGCTGCACCCCTTTCTCAGCCATAGATATTAACAACTTAAGCCCTCTCTCCTCTTTCACACATTTACTGTGATTCCTTGTTGACCAATGTGGTTTTCAAGTCCTTTCCATAATCTTCTTTAGTATGTTAGATCATACACATATAAATGAATTATGCATTCACATAGCTCTACAAGGATGTAATTAATTATAAGGTGGTGCTGTCTTACAGGGAGATAACTTGAGGCAGCAGACCCTTCATCGAATTAACCAAATTCTCACCATGCGCCAGGCTGGTCGTTGCTTCTTAGCATAGCTTATCAGTATTTCCATAGGTTCCGAGCCCTCAGTTCTCTGTGGTTGGCTAGTCCTAGACAAGAATAACAATATTGCTCATTTAAATGAAATGGATACCATCATCTCAACACCTTCCTTTAATCTAATTTTATTTTATTTAATTGCATGTAGTAAGGGCCTTGCCATTTAGTAGAAATATGTGCAGATGGATGGTCTGTTTAATTGCTACAGAATATTGTTGAAAGATGGCCTCATGTTCCTTTGCCTGATGTCTTTTTTATTGCTTTCCTTTTGATGTACTGGATTCAGCAGTATTCTCTTGGAACTAACTCATTTTAGCATTGGACTAGACTGCAGAGGAAGGACGATGTTGAAGTCGAAAGCCCAAGTGGCTTCTGTTTTGGGACTCGACTTTTTTGGTGTATCTGACCAAGGTGGCAAACAAGACTCTAGATGCTGTCCTTGGCTGGTTCTAGTAGGATAGTATTGCTTCCTTTCTTTTCTTCTTTTTGTTACTGAACTTAAAAAAAATTTAGTACTTTGACTAGTGTGGAGGGCGTTATTAATTATTGTTGCTTGATGGTCTCTCAGAAAAGGCCATTGAAGGATCTCTCTCTAATTTTTTCTAGCCTTTTTGTTACCTGCTTGGGTCAAATGCCGATGGAGGCATACAAAAGATGATATTAGGTATGTCCATGAATATTAATATTATATGAGACCTGTTGAAATGATCCCATGAAGTGTTCAGAGAAAGAATAAAAGAGAGCTTGTTTTTCTGTGTGTTCCCATTTTCACTTTACTCATAGGTATCCAAACACATACAAAGTATTTTAGATTTCACTTTATACAAAGCAACCAACCAGAGTGAAGTGAAGTTAATTTAATTAACTTCAACCCACTTCACCCCACTTCACTTTTCATGTGAAATTTACTCCACTTCACTCTACTCCTTAATTATCCAAACAGACCATTAGGGATCGTTTAAAAAAAAAAAACATATCACTTTAGTTTTTTCCACTCTTCTTCCTCTGTCTATGTAAAAACATTTTTCTTGGACTGAAAATCCCACCATCTCCTAAGTCTCGCCTACCGTTGCCCATCTACATCTCTCCTACCTTGTTGCTCAACTCCTCCTTCACAGGAGATTACCACAGTGATTGTGATGCCCACAGCCCGAGGTGTTGGATTAGAAGTTAATGGGGGTTATTAGTGCATTTCTTTCTTCCAGGATCCGCACAAGTGAGGAGATGAAATTTTCTAACACTTGTAAGACTAATCGCGGTAGGTTTTATGCCGTTGCGACCCAAAGTTTGTGGCCTTTGGATTCCATGTCACACTCCATCGCTTATCTTAAGCTTACCAAGATATATATAGATCACTAGACTGGAAAAACTACACAACCACAATATACAAAGCAAAGCAATAAATAGGTTATTTCAGTATCCCAAATGTTGCAATTACAATATAAAAACATACATTAATTAATTATAACCCAAAAAAGAAAACCAACAAAGTCCAGTGCAATTGAAATAAACTAAATACATTAGATACCCCCATTTGTTATGAACTCTCAAGCAAAGCCCGATGCCTATATGACACTATCAACCTAACCCTCACCTAAGATCTGCGACTCCAAGCCGCCTCCATAAGCGTTTCTGACAAGCCGGGGTAAACCTACATCACCAGGGTTAGTGGGGTCAAGTATGATGACTTGGCAGGTGTTTAAAATGAATAATAGCACATGTCTGCAGAAAAAGTGAGAATAGGATAGGTAAATCATAATATGAGATCAAACATGATGTGCAATTGAGCAAGTAGGGCATGAATAATAAATCCAAACATAGTATACATGGTCAATATACTATATAACAAAATGCTATGTTGAGCAAGCTGAACAGTACTAGCATGGAGTCATAATAGGGCAAGCCTACCATCAGGAACAAGCTAATAAAACAGCATCCACGGAAAGCTATATTCTCTCAACTGCATGGTTGTAACTGAGGAGAGAGCCAAGCAAGAAAAAAAAAATAAAAATAATAGCAAGTTGATATAGATGGCGGATGCAAAAACATCGGCCTAGTTTCCAGTCAAGATAATAGGGAAACTCCAATCTACAGATGACAAGCATAATAAGTCTAAAATCTACGGCAATTAAATTTTACCACAATGAGGTCGAAGCTAAGTGGAGCCCACTCGAGAAATCAAGACAACAAGAAAGAGGGGTTGATGCATTCATAAAAGTGTTGGAAATAGGTGGGCCTCGTGGATGTGATTTCAAGACTTTTGACCCACTTTACTCAGGGATCAAACGTCCATAAGGCCATCAACCATATCCATGATGCAATCCCTCATACTCTTATACCATATACAGCAATATTACAAGCAACACCATGCAAAATAATCTACAAAAGATTGGAGAAGCAGATTATACCTTTGTTGTCCGGTTGTACTTTGATGGAGAAGAAAACAACTTTAGATCTCCAAGACCTCTTAGCCTTCCACGCTATGGCCCGTATCAGATCTCTTCTCTAAAGGAGATGGGTGGGATCTCCTAAAGAAAACAACTAGAAGCTCTAAAGGAAACTAGAAGAGAACTAGAAGGAGAAGAGAAGTATGTGCAACTCTTGCACAAAGGGATTTTGGGCGTGAATTCCAAGGATAGAAATCCCAACCCTTTGTTTCTCCTTTTGTAGCATTAAGCAACCTCCTTCTCTTGTACTAATTGAAATAGAAGTCTTACTTCTACACAAAATAGTAACCTTACTATTACCACTATTAGAAGTCCCACTTCAAATAGAAATAGTAACTTCCTAATTCCTTCATCTTAGAGTTCTAGTAGGATAAGTATCTTTCCAATAACTTGGGCTAGCGTGGGGACCACTAGGGATTCCATAGAAAGCTGGCTCCAACTGGGACACGTGACCCCACATCTCATGTGTAATCCGGGCCCACAGTTAATTGCAAATAACACCACTATATAAATGCAATTGCACTCCAGTCTTAGGAATAAATTACAATGAAGACCCTAAACTTCCCGATTATCACAATTAAGCCCCTCTATCAATATCCATGGATTAACTGGACTAATAATGTCCCGCCAATTTAAATCCACATCTTATTAGCCTTGAGCCCCAATTAATCACAGTGATCATCAGTACCATCCAATTAACTCTTAATCGAGATGGTTGCGCACTTACTAATGATAAATCCATTAATTGGCACAAGGGGATAATATAGATAGATTCCATCTTGACCATCGGATGTTCCCACAGTCCTACTACCACGTACCCAAGACATCGAGGTGTTGACCTACAGTTGACCTCACTCATTGGTGACTCAAAGCAAATGAATAGATAGAAACTTGAGTTCATCAATGTCTCAGGATTGAGAGCCTATTGTTAGGGAATTATGAGAGCAAACCTTAAACTCGAGATAGTATTCCATAAGGTGCTTCTCATGGTCCTTCAATACATCCAATGTACCAGCACCGTGATCCAGAATCTTACATTCTAATGATCGAGACAAATCACACTATCTTATAGTGATCAAAGCGCTGCAACCTTATCAGATGAGATGCCCAGTCTCATCACGGGTTGTGAAGATGTTTAAGTATAAGATTTGTGACAAATGTCTCCTGTGTGTGGATCTCATCCATACACATATATCACATCTAATATACTAATGGGACCCGGTTCATCTCATGAACCATTTATGTCATTTGTATTGGTCATGTGCATTAAGTAATAAAACACCATTCATCTCATGAAAGGAAAGCATGATATTATTGATAAATAAAGAAATTAATTAGTTTATTACATCATATGATGGATTGAGTCCATACAATCTAACAAAAAGTATACAATTAAGTAATCATTTTATGAGAATTTGTGGACTTAATTAGGATAATTGCTTTGAATTTCGTAGAATTTCATAATTTCATGCATTTGGGCATACAAGTTGGATTTTAGGTCAAAACCAGTCAAAATCAGCATATTACATGATCTTTATGAATTCATTGCTTTGCAACAAATCTTGATCAACCAATTAGCATTTTGATTCAAGAAAACATGCTGTCTGTTTTTATGTCATTATGTGATTCATGGAAATGTGGTTAAATTGGTACAATATTATGCATGTTTGGGTCCCATGGACGGTACTTGTGAGTTTCTTACATATTATTATGGCTGAAATTATTTATTTCAATTTGTGTATGAAAATCAGATTTTGGAGCCCGCATTGAAGAGAAATTGCAAGAGAAGAATAAAAGAAGAAAAGTTGATCAAGAAGCCACTATGGGACCTATACTACCATGGGTGTGAATGTTGGAAGAAGGTGGGCCTCATGGATAGGTTTCAAAAACTTTTGACCCACTTGATGTAAGGATCAAATATCCATAAGGCTACAAAACCCAATCCAGGATCCAAGACCTCAAACTCATCAACCATGATCAGTAAAACACTATCACCAAGATAGAAACTAGCAGCCAACAAGCAACCACAAAATCCACAACATACAAGGAAGTAGATAATACCTTAGGAGCTTGGTTGTGCTCTAATGGAGAAGTTGAAAACTATCTCCGAAGAAAAACTTTTTTTTTAGCAAATTAAGATCTCCATGACCTAATTGTCTTCCATGCTATGACCTATTTCAGATCTCTTTTCTCAAGGAGAATGGTGGAATCTCCAAAAGAAGCCAACTAGAAGCTCTAAGGAGACCAACAGAGAAAACTAGAAGAGAGAGGGAAGGGGCGTGCAACTCTTGCACTTGGAGTGTTGGGCGTGAATTCCAATGGGATTTAATGTGTTGTACCTCCAAGGCTTCTCCCCTATTTTATAGCATGAGCAACCTCCTCTTTACTTACTAATTCTCATTAGAAGTCTCATTTCCATAACAATTAGTAACTTTCTTCTTTCTAATTATTATTAGAAGTCCCACTTTCATAATAATTAGTAACTTTCTATGTCCTTTACTTTTGAGTTCAAGTAGAATTAGTAATGATCTAATAATTGGGCTAGCGTGGGGACCATTAGGGATTCCATAGAAAGCTGGCGCTCGAAATGGGACACCCCGAGCCCACATCTTATGTGCAATCTAGGCCCACAGTTAAATACAACTATACTCCTGTCTTAGGAATTAATTACAAGAAGACCCTAAACTTCCCTATGACCACAAGTAGGCCCCTCCATCTATATCCATGGATCAACTGGACTTGTCCAACCAATTTAGATCCACATCTCATTATCCTTGAGACCCAATCAATCACAGTGATCATCAGTACCATCCAATTAACTCTTAATTGAGATGGGTGTGCACTTACCAATGATAAATCCATTAATTGGCACAAGGGGATAATGATGATAGATTCCATCTTGATCATTGAATCTTCCCACAGTCTTACTACCACGTATCCAAGACACCGAGGTGTTGACCTACAATCGGCCTCACTCATGGTGACTCAAAGCAAATGAATAGATAGAAACTTGAGTTCACTAATATCTTAGGATTAAGAGCCTATTGCTAGAGAATTATGAGAGCAGACCTTAAAGTAAAGACAGTGTTTCATAAGGTGCATTTCATGGTCCTTCAATACATAAAATGTACCAGCACAATGATCTAGAGTCTTACACTGATGATTGAGACAAATCACACTATCTCATAGTGATCATAATGTTGCAACTTTGTCAGATGAGATGCCTGTTAGGGATTTTGTATTTGCAATTTCATAGATGCATTACCATTCAAGCATCATTTGATTTGCACACATTTGCATTGATTTAGAAAATCTTGAAATCCTGATTTATACATGCATTGTTTTTAAGACTTGTAAAAATCTTGGTTCATGCATGTTTTGATTTTAAACTTGGATGCAATTTGTTTTGAAAAGGAATTTTATGAATCAAGCTAGCATTTGTTTCAAAACCTTCAAATAAACTTAGGCATTTTAGGTTTCATGTTTTTAAAACTCTTAGAATGATTTAAACATGTTTCCATGTTTGATTCAATGGCCCAAAAAGTTCCCTCAAGAAAAACTTTGATATATGCAAAAAATATGCATTTTTGGGAATTTTGGTCCCAGGCTCGGGTCAACCGCGCAGTGTGCACGGTCGACCGCGCCATGGACCCGGTCGACCGGCCACACTGCGCGGTCGACCGGGAAAGAGCCGTTAGGCTCTCTTTCAAACGGTCAGTTTTTTGACCGTTGAAGGCCAGGTCGACCGGGCAGTGTACACGGTCGACCGGGGACTAGCCGTTGGGCATTTTTTGATATAAATAGAAGCTCATTCCCATAGAAATTTTGAGGAACAAAGAGGCCCTCCTTGAGATGTTTTGAGGCCAAACAAAGGGAAATGAGCTAAGGAAGGCTAAGGGACATTTGGAAAGCTAAAGCTTGGTTTCATGGAGTTAAATCATTAAGTAAGCTTTACTTTTCCTAATCATATGTTTTCATGCTTTGTTTTATTTATTGGTAAATCTTGTCTAGCATGATAAACTATGATTGGTTGTATCCTTAACATGTTTTATGTTTTGAATTGATTTATTGTTTTGGATGCAACACTTTGAGATTCAATCCAAGTAGTACTTGAATTGGTAAATCTAAGTAGATCATGTTAATGGAAAAATCTTTGAAATTATATGTAACATGATCCATATACTTGGTTGAATCTTTGGTTGTTGTTTTCCATCATAAGAAAATCACTTTCAAATCTATCTTATGTTTTGGATTTAACAACTTCACAAATCATATGTTTTCATGTTTAGCTTTAATTATTGGTAAATCTTCTCTAGCATGATAAACTATGATTTGATGTGTCCTTAACATGTTTTATGTTTTGAATTGATTTATTGTTTTGGATGCATCACCATTTGATTCAATCCAAGTAGTACTTTATTTGGTAAATCTAAGTAGATCATGTTAATGAAAGAATCTTTGAAATTATATGTAACATGATTCATATACTTGGTTGAATCTTTGGTTGTTGTTTTTCATCATAAGAAAATTACTTTCAAATATATCTTATGTTTTCGATTCAACAACTTCACATGTACTTTTGTTTTAAAGTTTCACAACTTGCTTAACTTTGATAGGTATATCATTTTCAAGTTGTATTTTAAGTACATGTAATTTGTCCCTTGATTTCAATCAAATCTATTTTTGTGCTTTACACTTTCAAATGCTTTAAAGCATACATATATTAAGCTACATTGTTAAATTGATTGAAATCCTTATGCATCACATGTCTTGTTCTTAATCTTTCACAACTTGCTTGAACTAGATTGGCAAATCTTTTACAAGTTGTTTTTAAACATGTGATTAGCATTCTTACCTCAAACATAAATGCTTTTATGAGCTAAAACTTTCAAAAGCCTTAGGCTTACATTTATGAACTTTCATTTTCAAAATGATTGAGGACATCACACACACACATCATGTGCTTTCATCTTTGCATTCATAGTGTGTGTGTGTATTAGATTTTCATTTTCATATCCGCCTATTTTAGAGGCAAATGTAATGAGCTTAATTGAATCTCCATCAAGTGTAATTTAGACACTACTTAGAGAGATAACCAACCTTGTGGTTGAAGAGGTTATTGCTTAGCCTATAAAAGCATAATGCATAGGTTGATGTTAAGCCTTGAAAAACATCATTGTAAAGGTTATTGCTTAGCCTTGAAAAGCATATTGTAAAGGTTATTGCTTAGCCTATTGAAAAGCATAAATAGTGGAAATCCGGTGGGGTGTTGGATCACAAGCCGGTAGTGGATGTAGGCATTGAGGCTGAACCACTATAAATCCTTGTGTGTTGGTGCTTGCTTTGTGGTGATTGTTTTTAGTAAGCTTCCGCATTTTATTTGTAATCACCACTTGTGACTAGTTTGTTTTAAAGAAGTTAAAATTGGTTAAAATTGGTCATAAATGAAGCTCACCCTATTCACCCCCCCTCTAGGGTTCGGATCCCCGGACTTTCAATGCCCAATCTCATAATCGGTTGTGAATCAATTTAAGTATAAGATTTGTGACATATGTCTCTCGCATGTGGATCTCATCCACACTTATGTAACACATTTAATATACTTGTGGGCTCCGATCATCTCATGAACCATCATGTCATTCGTATTGGTTATGTGTAAGCAGGGAGTAAAACACCATTCATCTCATGAAAGGAAAGCATGATTATATTGATAAATAAAGAAATAAATTAATTTATTACATCATCCACTAGATTGAGACCATATAATCTAACAATCTCCCACTTTGGCTCAATGCCAGTCTGGATTGAATCTTATGCCCATCCCGTCTATATGCTGCTCAAAGACTTTAATGGTCAAAGGCTTAGTAAAGGAATCTGCGAGATTATCCGCAGATGTTATCTTGGTGATTGCAATGTCACCTCTCTGCATAATCTCTCTGACCAATTGATACTTCCTCTGTACGTGCTTTTGGCTTTTATGGCTCATTGGCTCATTGGACTGAGCGACTGCTATAAGACCCCGACCCTAGTGACCTCGATTAGTGTTGATTAAGTCATGTGTTAGCTCTAAGTGTGTTTAGTGTGTTTTGGTTTAGTTTGGGTTGAGAATAGCTTTGTTATAGCTTTGGAGAATTTTGAGTGATTTTGTAATTAGTGGGGCCCTTTGGGGGTTCCTTTTATGACTTTGCGTTTACTTGGGGGATTACTCGAGATTCTTTGGATTTGTGTTTTTATCCCGTTTTACGAATCTCGTCGATCTCTACAACTTTCATGTTGATCCCATTCTCGTCCTGAATCCCGAAACCCAACTTTCATTGCATTGAAGGCAAAACAATCTTTTTACACTAAATCTGGAACCAATATCTGATATTTCCAAAACCCGCGAAGCATATATTTTTTGGAAACTAGAAATTTCGACGATCATTTCTTCCTTCTTCGTCAAATTCATTTGAAGTCCCGAAAGCCATGATTTTGCCCCCACAAAGTTTCCTAGTGGTGGAGCCCACTTGCATTGCTTATATAAGAGAACCCATCTCTCTTCCCTTCCCTTTTTCCAGCACAACTCTTCCTAACCTAGGGTTTTCCTTGCCTCTCTTCTCCCTCTTGCTTTCCACCACTCAATCTCCCATCAACCTTGCAATTTTTGAGAAATGGACTTCATCATCCTCCTCACCATCT
Organism: Camphora micrantha; assembly: GCA_003546025.1. Taxonomy (NCBI): domain Eukaryota; kingdom Viridiplantae; phylum Streptophyta; class Magnoliopsida; order Laurales; family Lauraceae; genus Camphora; species Camphora micrantha. The sequence continues at coordinate 77,453 of QPKB01000016.1, read as the reverse complement.
TGAGAGCTTCCCATTGACATCATTTTTGAAGAAAACCACCATCTTCAAGACTTGCTTTGAGCTAGCTCTCTCCCTAATCTCTTAGATATGTGTTCTTCTAGTCCTTGAGAAGCCCCATTTTCATTATTGTGAGCTCTCTCTTCCTCTTTCATTGTTTGACCCATTTTAGGGTTTGTTTGGGGTTTTTGTAGAGATTGTGACCTTTGGCTTGGATAGCTTGTTTAGAGCTTGGATTGCTTGTTAGAGACCTTGAGGCAAGTGGATGATTTGATATTTTGAGCTTTGAATGATTTTAATGAAATGCATTGATGATTTCAATATATATTTCATACTATTATTGATTTGCATTGACTTGAAATAAATGTACATTAATGAGTCTTATTAGTTCATTTAATGTTTTGGAAATGTGGTTGTTAGCATTTATTTATTGCTTGATAGAAGTTTAAATGAATTCTTATGATTATGGATTCTCTCTTCTCTTTTGTGGTTGAATGTGTTGGGGAAGAAGATTGTTTGATTTTATGATTATGGAGGTATTAATGTGAAGTTTTGAGTAATGTTTATAAGAGGTCTTGATCCTCTCATGTTGATGAGAAATGGGACACAAAGGTGTTGTAAGAAGGAGAGGAAAAAGAAGGGAGCAGAATTGTCCCGGAACCCATTTCTGGGCAGTTAGCTCGAGCGAACCTGGTGGTTGCTCGAGCGAGTTGTCCAGATTAGGCTCCGAACCATTCCAGTAAACAGTTCTTCGCTTGAGCGAACATTCCCAGAATCACATCAGAAGCTCTCACAGAACCTTGTTAGTTCGAGCGAAATATTTGTTCGCTTTAGCCAACAGGTTCGATCGAGCGAACCCCTTAATCGCTCGAGTGAACTCTCTCAGAATTGTATCAGGTCTCTCACAGAAACTTGTTAGTTCGAGCGAACTTAATGTTCGCTTGAGCCGACATGTTCGCTCGAGCAAACCCGTTATCCGCTCCAGCGGACCTCCTAGAAAACCATTCCAGAGAGCTCATCGCTCGAGCGAACTTCCTGTCCGCTCGAGCGACCAGCACTGTTCACCTGGGACTATTCTGTGAGCAACAATGAAATGTTTAAATGATTGAGAGATGTTTGTTGGGAACCCTATTGTGATGGGAAAACTTGTAACTATTGTTTAGCACCCATTTGAAAAGAGAAACCGAATCACAAGCTTTCATTTGAAGTTTTAAAAATCCTAAGGTGTATAAAGAGCCCGAAATGTCTCCAAACTCATAAAGTGCCAATTTTTATTAAATTTGACATACGGGACCTTTATTCACTTTGATCGAATTTCGAATCCCGATACTTGTCCCGAACTTCATGAATTATGATTATCATTCCCGAAATTACTGAATTCGCAACTATAGCATTTTGCTAATCCCGATATGCACTTCCCGTTTGAAATGATATTTGTGCCTTCAAGCACCTCGTCCCGCCCGTTTATATAGTGCATCATATGAATTTTGTACATGCCTTGTTTTATGTGATTTGAGCCATGAGTCGGCACCATTAAGCTTGGATAACCTTGTTGGTCTGATCCACTGACTTGGAGATCCCCCTCCCGTCCCACCAGCTGCAGTTTGGATCCCCTTACCCGGTTATTACCGTGGTCTTGTCCCGATGCCGCAGATTGCTACTGTGGTTCTCGATGCCCGGTTCGCTACCGTGGTCATGTCCCGTATTATTATTATGTATATGTATATATTACTTATGTTGCATCTCCTTACTTCAGTGACTGAGGTCAACATCCCGATATGCTCTGTCACTTCGGTGATAGAGGATTTAGCTTTATGTGGTTGCCATATTGCTTGTTTCCCAAATTCCTTGGATACCTTATTTGTTTTAAATTGCATATATGTTTTAATAGATGATCCTTTTGTTTTATGAAATCTATTGTTTTAACAGGTTTAAATGTTTTTCCAGGGTAATTTCAATTGTTGTATTATCTTTTCACCCATCTGCCAAACCGTCGTGTTTGACCCTTGTTTTGGTACTCAGGTCCTGTTGTCGGTTTCCCCGAGGAGGAGCACGAGGAGGCGGTCGAAGAACCACAACGTCTAGTTGAGTGGCATGCCAATGATGTCGTTTAGACATTCGGGTGTTTGAGTTACGTAACATTTTGGGTTAGGAATTAACCATTCTTTTGGGAACTTGCTATTTTGTTTATATTGGCCTTTGTTGGCCTCTACTTTTAGGAATTGTAATTAAATGACATTGCTGTAAACTTTAACCTTCTTTTGGGAAATAGCTAATGATCATTGCTCATTTTGATACTGGTGTTAAATATGTTTTAATCTTGTTATCTTGGACATGAATGTATGAATTAGATTTGCTACACGCTTCCGCACTTAAAAGAAATATTCATGTTGATGTGATATCCTCACCGCGAACACCTGTGGGAAATCGCGTGTACGAGTGGCACGTCCTTATCGACTCGTATACATTTTGACTTAATTATTATTCTTGGTCCCGATCCCGGATTGGGCCCGCCGACTCGGTCCGGGGTCGCGACAAGTTAGATGTACTAGGTGCTGCGATTTGATGAAGTTTTGCCACCAAATACTTAGGGAAGGAGAAGATATGGAAGGCCTGAAAAAAGAGAGAAATAGGTTAGAGGCCTTGGTTGTTTGTCAGCCGAAGGCGCTTCGATGCCTAAGTTAGTGGAATCACAGGGTTAAGGATGAACCAGAGGAGAGGGAAGTAGGATTGAAGATGTGTTATTCGTTTTCCATACCTTTGCTTGCTCTACCTTCTTCATATATAGAGGTGCTGGCCCCCTCAGATCATTCCTTAGTGGAGGTTGGTGGGAGTATGGTCCCATTAGACCATACCCTTTCCCCTTAGTGGAGGTAGGTAGATGCACTGTCCCATCGGACCTTGTCCTGACCTTTTCCACGATTGCTGATGGGATGGCTTGATATATCCGCCGCCCATCTTATCTGTCAGTGTATGGCCGCAACCCCATTAATATTGATTGACATAATATCCATCCCGGCTGACAGAGTCATTCCGGGGTTCCGACGGCCAATTGTGAACTCAACTCGGCACCATTGCCGAACTGCTTGAGCTCGGCGGTCTTACCGAGCTGCAAAAGAGGGCAAGAGGAATTCACGGGTGCTTTTACCGAGGCTGACCGAATAAAGAGGCTGACGTTAAGACGAGCCCGTCTTGCATGTCCGGATTAACCTTCGTGTCACGAAATGCCCCACACAGCTCTAATACCAATCGTTGGAAGTAGGTGGGCCTCGTGGATAGGTTTCAAAAACTTTTGACCCACTTGACACAGGGATCAAGTATCCATAAGGCTACAAAACCCAATCTAGGATCCAAGACCTCAAACTCATCAACCATGATCAGTAAAACACTATCTCTAAGATAGAGAGTAACAGCCAACAAGCAACCACAAAATCCACAACATGCAAGGAAATAGATAATACCTTAGGAGCTTGGTTGTGCTCTAATGGAGAAGTTGACAACTATCTCTGAAGAAAAACTTTTCTTTTAGCAAATTAGGATCTCCAAGACCTAATAGTCTTTCACACTATTACCCGTTTCAGATCTCTTTTCTCAAGGAGAACGGTGGAATCTCCAAAAGAAACCAACTAGAAGCTTAATCTCCAAAAGAAACCAACTAGAAGCTCTAAGGAAACCAGAAGAGAAAACTAGAAGAGAGACGGAAGGGGCGTGCAACTCTTGCACTTGGAGTGTTGGGCATGAATTCCAATGGGATTTAATGTGTTGTACCTCCAAGGCTTCTCCCCTATTTTATAGCATGAGCAGCCTCCTCTTTACCTACTAATTTTTATTAGAAGTCTCACTTACATAACAATTAGTAACTTTCTTCTTTCTAATTGTTTTTAGAAGTTCCATTTCCATAACAATTAGTAACTTTCTATTTCCTTTCCTTTTGAGTTCAAGTAGTCCATAACAATTAGTAACTTTCTATTTCCTTTCCTTTTGAGTTCAAGTAGAATTAGTAATGATCTAATAATTCGGCTAGCGTGGGGACCACTAGGGATTCCATAGAAAGCTAGCTCTAACTTGGACACCCCGACCCCACATCTCATGTGCAATTTGGGCCCATAGTTAATTGCAAATAACTCCACTATATAAATGCAACTGTACTCTAATCTTAGGAATTAATTACAAGAAGACCCTAAACTTCCCTTTGACCACAAGTAGGCCCCTCCATCTATATCCATGGATCAACTGGACTTGTCCAACCAATTTAGATTCACATCTCATTATCCTTGAGACCCAATCAATCACAGTGATCATCAGTACCATCCAATTAACTCTTAATTGAGATAGGTGTGCACTTACCAATGATAAATCCATTAATTGGCACAAGGGGATAATGAGGATAGATTCCATCTTGATCATTGAATCTTCCCACAGTCTTACTACCACGTACCCAAGACACCGAGGTGTTGACCTACAGTTGGCCTCACTCATTGGTGCCTCAAAGCAAATGAATAGATAGAAACTTGAGTTCACTAATGTCTCAGGATTAAGAGCCTATTGCTAGAGAATTATGAGAGTAGACTTTAAAGTAAAGAGAGTGTTTCATAAGGTGCATTTCTTGGTCCTTCAATATATCAAATGTATTAGCATAATGATCAAGAGTCTTACACTCCGATGATTAAGACAAATCACACTATCTCGTAGTGATCATAATGTTGCAACCTTGTCAGATGAGATGCCCAATCTCTCCACCGGTTGTGAATCAATTTAAGTATAAGATTTGTGACATATGTCTCCTGCATGTGGATCTCATTCACACACATGTATCACATCTAATATACTTGTGGGCTCCGGTTCATCTCATGAACCATCATGTCATTCATATTGGTTATGTGAAAGTAGGGAATAAAACAACATTCATCTTATGAAAGGAAAGCATGATTAAATTGATAAATAAAGAAATAAATCAATTTATTACATCATCCACTGGATTGAGACCATATAATCTAATAGTGAATCCCAAGGTAGGGGCGGCATAGTGGAGCCCACCAAGAGTTGCAAAATTTCAGAAACTTTCTTTTTTGTGTTTAGAGATTTTCCAAATCTCATAATTCAAAAAATCAAGTGCAAGAAAGGAAAGAAGTCAAGATTACTGGGAGGCTATGAAAACTAGAGAAGGAAAGAGGAAGGAAATAAATAAAAGAACTCCAAAATTGCAACAAAGTGTTGTACGTTCAAGCATGGCTGGTCCAAGGGATGCACACCCCATATGGGGGCCATAATGGTTTCAAGATTGCAACCAAGAGTTCAAATCTCAGATTTTTGGAAATTTCAAATACAATTTGGGCCCCATGTGAAGGAATTACAAGAAGCAAAGGATCTCAAAATTAGAAAGTTTGGGAACCAAGCAACCCAGGTAGCAAATTATTCCAGAAATCCTAAGATTCTTTTGCACTAAACTTTCCTATACCCATGTTAGCTTAGACCTTAAGGAATTACTCTTTCTAAAACCCAATTCCTTGCAAACAAATCCAAGCCATTAAAACACTACAAATAAACCCCATAGGTTGGACGTCCCTGTCGGATGTGAATTTTGAATCCCCCGAAGAGGGAAATCATCATTCAACTATATGAGATATAAAAAAATTTAAATAAAAAATGAGGATTCCGACTACCCTCAAAATTGACAGATCATGATTGCCAGCTACGAATACGGTGTAACATCATCCTTCGATGATAGCTGAAAGAAAGCGAGAGAAAATGGGATGGGTTCTTCCTCTCGTCTAATGAGCTGCCGGTAAATTGTTAGATTGTATGGACTCAATGCATCATATGATGTAATAAACTGATTAATTTCTTTATTTATCAATAATATCATGCTTTCCTTTCATGAGATGAATGGTGTTTTACTACTTAATGCACATGACCAATACATATGACATAAATAGTTCATGAGATGAACCGGGTCCCATTAGTATATTAGATGTGATATATGTGTATGGATGAGATCCACACACATGAGACATTTGTCACAAATCTTATACTTAAACTTCTTCACAACCGGTGATGAGACTGGACATCTCATCTGATAAGGTTGCAGTGCTTTGATCACTATAAGATAGTGTGATTTGTCTCGATCATCAGAATGTAAGATTCTGGACCACGGTGCTGATACATTAGATGTATTGAAGGACCATGAGATGCACCTTATGGAATACTGTCTTAAGTTTAAGGTTTGCTCTCATAATTCCCTAACAATAGGCTCTCAATCCTGAGACATTGATGAACTCAAGTTTCTATCTATTCATTTGCTTTGAGTCACCAATGAGTGAGGCCAACTGTAGGTCAACACCTCGGTGTCTTGGGTACGTGGTAGTAGGACTGTGGGAACATCCAATGGTCAAGATGGAATCTATCTATATTATCCCCTTGTGCCAATTAATGGATTTATCATTAATAAGTGCGCACCCATCTCGATTAAGAGTTAACTGGATGGTACTGATAATCATTGTGATTAATTGGGGCTCAAGGATAATAAGATGTGGATTTAAATTGGCGGGACAGTATTAGTCCAGTTAATCCATGGATATTGATAGAGGGGCTTAATTGTGGTAATCGGGAAGTTTAGGGTCTTCATTGTAATTTATTCCTAAGACTGGAGTGCAATTGCATTTATATAGTGGTGTTATTTGCAATTAACTGTGGGCCCGGATTGCACATGAGATGTGGGGTCCCGTGTCCCAGTTGGAGCCAGCTTTCTATGGAATCCCTAGTGGTCCCCACGCTAGCCCAAGTTATTAGAAAGATACTAATCCTACTAGAACTCGAAGATGAAGGAATTAGGAAGTTACTATTTCTATTTGAAGTTGGACTTCTAATAGTGGTAATAGTAAGGTTACTATTTTGTGTAGAAGTAAGACTTCTATTTCAATTAGTACAAGAGAAGGAGGTTGCTTAATGCTATAAAAGGAGTAACAAAGGGCTGGGATAGATACAATCTTTAGAAAAACGTCCAGCCCCCTTTGTGCAAGAGTTGCACATACTTCTCTTCTCCTTCTAGTTCTCTTCTAGTTTCGTTTAGAGCTTCTAGTTGTTTTCTGTAGGAGATCCCACCCATCTCCTATAGAGAAGAGATCTGGTACGGGTCATAGCGTGGAAGGCTAAGAGGGCTTGGAGATCCAAAGTTGTTTTCTTCTCCATCAAAGCATAACCGGACAGCAAAGGTATAATCTGCTTCTCTATCTTTTGTAGATTATATTTGCATGGTGTTGCTTGTATTAATGCTGTACATGGTATATGAGTATGAGGGATTGCATCCTGAATATGGTTAATGGCCTTATGGGCGTTTGATCCCTGATTCAAGTGGGTCAAAAGTTTTGAAATCGCATCCACGAGGCCCACCTATTTCCAACAGGTAACACACGACGGTTGTCTTGTTACTTAATTTGGGTCTTTCAATTTGGGTCAAATTTGGGTCAAATTACAAGTCTCAGAGTAAGGTCATAGTGAACTAGATAGGGGAGATCTACATTTATGGGCATTCGGGCTAATTGAAATTAGATCCAAGTATTCTAAAAATAAGTAAAATAAAATAGAAATAAAGTAGGAAAATAAGGGGGAAGGTGCCAAATATTTAGAAGAGGATCCGCCCCGTTCCAGGGCATCCCCTTCAATGTCCCTTGACAACCTAGGGCTTGAAGGCTAATTCTTCAAATCGAAAGAACGATGCAAATGAGATTCTGAGTTGTGATTTTTGTGGGTTTATGTGCGATACACAAGTGATACGAGTGCATGGCCGATGATGGGCCGGAAGTAAGTAAAAATGGCTGATGATGGCCGAGGTTAATGGAAAGTGGCCGATGATGGGCCGTGATTGGTTTGAGGGTGGCCGATGATGGGCCAGAAACAAATAAAATGATATTAAGGGTGTGTGAAATCACTCGTCTCATCTTGTTATTCTCATTAATTCAGATTCTCGGAATCATCCTTCATTCCCTTTAATGTTTGAGTTCAAATGAATATTTGGCACTGGAGGTGGAGGAAAAGAGAAGAAAATGTTTTTTTGGGTTTGATTTGTTTGTTTTATGGTTGCTTTTTTTTTTGGGTTTTCATAATTGTGGCTAGAAGGACCTAACTAGGGGACTTTCCTACTTGAATTTAATCTAATTATTCCATTTCCCTAATGGATCTCTACCCTATCCTAGGGTCTTAATCGCCCTCATCCACTCTCACGGTCCCTTAGTGGGGCCCGGAGAGTGAGAAAGGACCTAACTTTTTAAAACAAAAGAAACTAAAGGTAGTCTAACCTGGCTAGGGGGAGTCCTAGATCTAAGTCTAGGATCTGACCTGGTGGTTAATTTCTAATTTTAATGTAATTTTAATATTGGGTTTTTAATATCTTTTACTTTGTTTTTGGTTTTTTGGGTTTTTATTGTTTTTATTTTGTTTTTTGTGCTTATTTATGTGGCCTAAAATCCTAAACTGATCTTTCTAATCCTAATGAAATGGGAAGAAGAGGAGAGAATAAATTTCTAATTTTTATTTATTTATTGATTTGTTAATTGACCTAACTGCCAAGAATTTTCTAAGTAAAATTCTCTAACCCTAATGAGAGGGGAGGAGCGAAAAAAACTCAGTTGCTAAGTTTAGCCTAATTATTTGAATAACTAGAATTCTATTTATTTTGGGTCTTTACTTTCCTACTTTTTATTACTTTTGGTTTTCTTTGTTTTTCTGCTTGGTTTTCTTTGTTTTTTTTTTTTTGTTTTGTTTTGTTCTTGGGAAATTGTTTTTGGGAAATTATGCAATGTTAAATTTTATGTAAAAGAAATAAGAAATAAGAATGTAACTAAGTTATATGGTGCATATTAATGCATGAACATATTCTAATGCATGGGCTAGGGACAAATTAAATCAAAATAAAAATGGTGAAAATGCTAATTTAACTGGATGCACATATTAGATGCATCAAACATGTTGAATGTATATAAACGAGGAAGTAAAGGCAACACACAATAATAAAATAATTAAACGCACAAACTCAATAGCATAATAAAAAAAATGGGTCGTGCATGCATGGGTTGTGGGTAGGAAGCATGATGGATGGTTGCACAGAGGAAGGGGAGAGGAAAGAGAGAAAAAGAAAGAGAGAGGGGGGATAGGTAAGTGCAACGGAGGAGGGAATAATAGGGAGAGGAAGGAGAAAGAGAAAACGAAAGGGGGAGGAGAGAGTGGCGGCAGTGAGGTGGGTGCAGAGTGAGGGAAGAAGAGAAGGATCAAGAAGAGGAGGAAGGGGAGGAAGAAGGGGAGAGCAGAGAGGGAGAGAACGAGATAGAGAGTAGAGAGGGAGTGGCACTGCACAGGCGGGCGCTGCAGCCAGGGGAAGAGAAAAAGGAGAGATAGAGAGCGAGAGAGACACAGAGAGAGAGCAGAGAGGGAGAGAGAGCATATAGAGAGGGAACAAAGAGATGGAGAATGAGAGAGAGAGCAGAAAGGGAGAGAGCAGATGAAGAGAGTGGAGAGGGAGGGAGAGAGTACAGGGAGATGAGAGCAAAGAGAATGGGCGGACCTAGAGGGGGCTGGCAGGGCATTGCCCCCACCCCCCACAACCCCCCGCACCCCCCCCCCTCCCCCCCTAAATCTTAGAGATTATCTCAAAGCAATGCTTTGATCCTAGCATTTTGTGTGGATGGCCCTCCATTGTTTAACATTTTTTAACATGATTTTGATTCTTAGAAAAAAGAAACAAAAATATTGCCCATTTTAGGAAATAATAAAAAGGAAAAAAGGAAAGAGAAAAAAAGGAAAGGAGAAGAAATAAGGAAGGCTTGATGGAGATTGGAAAAGAAATTCCAGAATTTTCATTCTAAACTATTTACATTCGCCCTAAATCTTGTGATCCAAGAGAGGAAGAGGAGAAGTCACGTCTTCTTGTTGGAGATCTTGAGATGAGTAGTAGGTTGCAGGCTTGTGGAGATTTTGAGGTTTGAATAAAGAAGAAGAAGAACAAACTCACTTTCTCTTTTATAATTTTTTTTATTTGCGTTGCATAACTATGTTGATTTCACTACATGTCATTATATATTTTCAATCTCTGTGGCTTATATTGAAAATTAATCCGCTTAAAATTAAAGTTTGTTTGTGTTCAATTATTACATTAATTCTTAGCTCAATCAGAGCTTTATTCATCATGGATAAAGAAATATAGTTGTTTTTTTGTTGTGATTATTATTAAGGAGGATAAAAAGTAGTGGAACCATGCTTTGAATGGTTTAGATTTTAGATATGGGATGTTATTACTTGTTTTTAAATAATAAAGTTTTAAATTGTAACTTACAATTTAAATGCATAAATAAGGACCGGTACCCACCGTGTGCACTTCGCAAGAGAATGGAAGATGAATTTCTTACAAATTATTTAATTATATTGAAAAAAATACCGAAAAATTCAATACAGAAACAATAATTAATGATTCAAACTCATTGAAAGAACGTCGAGCACAACTTCAATAATTTCATTATTGCATATTTTATTATTGGATTTCGTAATTTTGTTAAATATTTTTTTTCTTTGGCCCCCCCTAAACAAAATTCCTAGTTCCGCCCCTGGTAAAGAGGGAGAGAGAACAGGGAGACAGAGAAAGAGAGAGCAGAGAGGGAGAGGACGAGAGAGAGATAGAGAAGGGGTGACGGAGAGAGAGAACAGAAAGATAGAGAGAGAGAGAGGAGAGGGAGAGAGTGCCGGGAGATGAGAGCAAAGAGGGAGAGAGAACAAGGAGACGGAGAGAGAGAGAGAGCAAACAGAGAGGGAACATAGAGAGAGTGCGAGAGAGAGAAAGCAGAGAGAGAGGAAGAAGGTGGCTGCACGCAGGGGAGGAGCGGAGAGAGGAGATGTAGGGTGTAACAGGAGGATGGAGGTGGAGGAGATGGGTGCGCAGGTGGGTGCTAGTGGCAGAAAAGGGGAGGAAAGTGTACCTGGCGGGGAGATGTCCTGCGGCTTGGGGTGCTGCTGCGAAGTGTCGCGACCCTGGACCGGGTCCCTAGGACATAAGGCGGGCCTAATCCGGGACCGGGACTAATTGTTGTGCTTATTGTATGATGTATGATGAATTGATTTAAAACCCAAAACGTATACGAGTCTACCAAAGAGTACCACTCGTACATGCGATTTTCCACAGGTGTCCGCGGTGAGGATATCACATCAACATGAATATTTTTTTTATGTGCGGAAGCGTGTAGCAAATCTATTTCATACATTCATGTCCAAGATAACAAGATTAACACATGTTTAATACTAGTATCAAAATGAGCAATGATCATTAAAGCTATAACCCCGAAAGAAAGTTAAGGTTTACAACAATATAGTTTAATTACATTGTCCCCAAAAATAGAGGCCAACAAAGGCCAATATAAATGAAATAACAAGTTCCCCAAAAGAATGGTTAGTTTCTATCCCCAAAATGTTTCGTCACTCGGCAACCGAATGTCTAGACGACATCATCGGGGTGCCACTCAACTAGACGTTGCGGTTCTCCGACCGCCTCCTCATGCTCCTCCTCGGGGAGACCAATAACGGGACCTGAGTACCAAAGCAAAGGGTCAAACACGACGGTTTGGCAAATGGGTGAGAAGACATAACAATAAATAAATTACCTTGGAAAACATTTAAACCTGTCAAAGCAATAGTTTCATAAAACGAGAGAATCATTTATTCAAATACATATGCAATATAAAACATGTAAGGTATCCAAGGAAACGGGAAACGGACAAGATGGCAACCACACATAGCTAAGTCCTCTATCACCGAAGTGACATGAGCATATCGGGATGTTGTCTCGGTCACCGAAGTGAGGAGATGCAACATAAGTAACATATACATATACATACTATAATACGGGACATGACCACGGTAGCGAACCGGGTATCGGGACAAGACCACGATAATAACCGGGTAGCGGGATCCAAACTGCAGCTGGCGGGACGGGAAGGGGTCTCCAAGTCGGTGGATCAAACCGGCAAGGAAAGCCAAGCTTAGTGGTGCCGACTCATAGGTCAAATGACAAGTCAAATCATGTATAAAACATATCGAGTGCATGTATGTAAACGAACGGGACATGATGCTCAAAGGCACAAGTATCATGTTATTCGGGCATGTATAAACGGGCTAGCAAAATGCTAAAATATGCATTCAATACTTTCGGGAATGATAAATCATGATTCGAGAAATTCTGGTCAAGTATCGAGATTCAAGATAAATCAGGTGAGTAAGTACCCCATATGTCCATTGTAATAATGACTTGGTACTCCTTGAGTTTGGAGACATTCCGGGCTCTTTATACACCTTAGTGATTTTCAAACCTTTAAATGAATCTCAAAACAAACGGAACCTCAAGGGAGATCCTAAGTATAATGTTAATCCTAGCGCATCGTACAACCTATTCAGTCACCGAAGGGAATAGGATTTGCGATACCCATGCATACGAACCTCGTGCATAGTTATAAAGGGGGTATCCCTTGTCCCATACCGTTCAAGATTGAATTAGGTTAAGTTCCGATACGACCGGATTAACCTCAGAGAATGTCGGGTCAAACAATCTCATGATAAGTCAAATGAGTCCAATAGAAAGGGGTAACCAAGTTCCACCTAAGTCCATTTGAGAAAAGAGTGAAAAATCACTTTTCAGGGGAAATTCGCAGAGTGCCCGGTCTACCCGGCCCTTGGCCGGTCGACCATGTACACTGCAGTCGCAGGTCGACCTGAGGGGGTCAGGTCGACCCTCTCATGAAGGCCCGGTCGACCGTGCTGTAAGACCCCGACCCGAGTGAACCCGATTAGTACTAATTAGGTTGCGTGTTAGTGCTAAGCTTGTTTGGTGATTTTTGATTAAGTTGGGTTTGGAATAGTTTTGATCCTAGTTTTGGGCTTTTGAATGCTTTGGTAGCTTGTGGGGCCCTTTGGGGGTTCCCTTTTTGGCGTTGCATTTTCTTGATGGATTTTCCCGATTTGTTGTGTATGGTGTTTTTGGCCCGTTGCATTCATCTTGTGGATTCTTACAACTTTCATGTTGATCCCGTGTCCATTCGAGGCCCCGAAACCCGAATTCTTGGCCTTGAGGGTAAAACAGTCATTTCACACCAAATCTGTACCCAAAACTTGATATTCCCGAAACCCGCAAAACATAGACTTTTTAGAAACTAGATATTTCGACGATCATTTCTTCCTTCTTCGTCGAATTCATCCGAGGTACCGAAAGAGATGATATCAGCCACCCAAGTTCATTAAGTTGTGGGACCCAACCTCCCCTTTGTTAACAAAGAGGAACTCACCCTCCATTGCCTTCCATTCTCCATGTTCCAGCCATTTGAGTCTAGGGTTTTTTCTCTAGCAAGTTCCTCTTCTTCTTCTTGCTTCTTCATCTCTAATCCTCACCAATCTTGCACCAAACTCAAAGTGGAGACCACCAATCTCTTCCTCTCCTTGCAAGCTTCACCTTGATACTATTCTTGGAGAAATCTCCCCATATTGAGACCTTCTTTGAACTAGTTCTTCTCACTTGAAGGTCATCCAAGTAAGTGATCCCTCTCATCTTCTAGATTTATAATCTTCTAGCCTTAGGGAAGCTACATTTGCATTATTGAAAGGTTTCTTTGTCATTTCATTGTTTGACCCATGTAAGGGTTTTATTTGGGGATTTTGCCTTGTAGCTTGGACCATTTTCTTGGAGGACTTGTTAGAGCTTAATATCATTAATTGAAGACTTGAGGCAAGTGAATGTTGGATGTTTTTAAGTTTCAAATGGTTTGGTAGCATTTATGGATTTTTTATGCTTTCATTGATTTCCTTTATTGATTTTTCCATGGTTGTAATAAATGATCTTTATACCTCTTGATAGCCTCATTTAATGTCTTGGAAGCATGTAATTAAGTCATCTTGTTCATAGTTTTCCTTGGTTAATCATGTGTTGGAAGGAAAGGAAAAAGGGAGAAAAAGAAACCAAGTTCCCGGAACTGCTGCACGCCCAGGTCCGATCGATCGGACGTGCAGACCGATCGATCGGACTGTCTTTAACTGTAAGGGCTTTTGGGCCGATCGATCGGGCCCTGTGTAGAAATTTCGGCCGATTGATCGGACCCTGTTCAGAAGATTTTAGCCGATCGATCGGACCTTCGGTCCAATCGATCGGAGGACTCAGATTGAGTCCAGTGGGTTTTGAGATTTTTTTTTTATTTTTATTTTTTTATTTTTTCTCTTTTCTTGGTTTTAGGTGGGACCTTGGCTACCCTCTTTGGACTCATTTGACCATGCGTGAGGACGTCTTGAGCCGATGCTCCTCACGGTTGGTTGGGTGACATCGATGTTCACTTCATTTCAATCTTGAACGGGACGGAATGACGCGATATCTTCTTTATATCTAAATACAAGACTTTTTCCTTGGTTATCGCGAATTCTATTCCTTTCGATGACTGAGTAGGTTGCTCGATGTCTCCGAATTAACATCATACCTAGGATGGACCATTTATAGTCTTGATTTCCTTATCATAACATCTAGTTATAACCATAAGCTCATTTTAAGTTTTGAAAAGCGTAAAAGTGCATAAGGAGCCCGGAATGTCTTCAAACTCAAGGAGTACCAATTCATATCTATGATCGACATACGGGACCCCTATTCACTCACATAGATCTTAAAATCATTGTCTTTCCTGATTTAGCATAGTTCATAATATTTCTCTATTTCCAAGCCTTGCATTACATGAATGGTTTTCCCGAAAGTATTATTGTACACTTGAAACAGTTACTTGACCTGAAGTGCATTGCACCACATGATATGTCAGTGTGCTCTTGAGCACCCCCGTCTTGCCCGTTTGATTATGTATTCGTACTTGATTTGCTTGCATTGTCTCGATTGTATTTGACCTATGAGTCGGCACCACTAGGCTTGGATAACCCTGTTGGTCTGATCAACCGACTTGGAGATCCCCCTCTTGTCCCGCCAGCTGCAGTTTGGATCCCGCTACCCGGTCATTACCGTGGTCTTGTCCCGATGCCGCAGATTGCTACTGTGGTCCCCGATGCCCGGCTCGCTACCGTGGTCATGTATAGTATTGTATATGTATATGTATCTATATGAGATCCCCTGTTTCTCCTCACCTCGAGTGACTGAGATCAGGGCCTAGTTATTGCTCTATCGCTTTAGTGATAGAGGACTTAGCTTCTTGTGGTTGCCACCTTGTTATTCCCGATTCCTTGGTTACCTCATATGTCTTATCTTGTTTACTTGTTTTACAGCAAATGATTTATCTGTTTTATTAGAGTTCTTGTTTAAACAGATTTCTATGCTTTTCAAGGTATTTCATCTATTGTATATTGTTGTATCTTTTCATTCTCTTGCCAGACCGTCGTGTCTGATCCTTTGCTTTGGTACTCAGGTCCCGTTGCCGGCTTCCTTGAGGAGGAGCCAGAGGAGGTGGTAGGTGAGCCGCAGCCTCTAGTCGAGTGGCGTGCTGACGATGTCATGTAGACATCTGACTGCTTGGAGATGCGTAACATTTTGAGGGGAACTCCTTGACCATTCTTTGGAATTATTCTTTTGTGTTATATTGGCCTTTGTTGGCCTCTATTTTTGGGATTGTAATTAACTGATATTTTGTTTAACTTTAACAACTTGGGAAACTTGCTATATATATCATTGCTCATTTTGATACAGTATTTATACTTGTGGTTATTGTCTTCATGACTAATGATAGTTGGACTATTTGATTTGCTACACGCTTCCGCACGAAAAAGAAATGTTAATTGATGATTGTGATATCCTCACCGCGGACACCTGTGGGAAATTAAAATAAAAATGTATATGTTGTTGGTTCACACTAAACACTAATGGTCCCGATCCCGGATCAGTCCTTCGGGGGCCCGGTCCGGGGTCGCGACACGTGCCCTTGGCCGGTCGACCTGCAGTTGTAACTAAAAATGTGTGAACAGTGTTTTGGTTAGGTTGCAGAGAACCTGACCTCGGTGTGGCCGGTCGACCGAGCCCCCTGGCCGGTCGACCGCGTGAACTGCGTAACAGTAGTTCTTGCAGTGCAGCAGGTCATCCAACAGGGGACTTGATCCAGTGTTCCTGGTCGACCGAGCACCCTGGCCGGTCGACCGCGTGAGCTGGGTAACAGAACCCAGTTCTGTTTTCTGCAGTTCAGTGGTTCATCCATTTTCTTCATTCCTTTTCTACATTCTTTCAAACCTTATTAGCAATCTAATTCATGAATAAAACAAGCTATCAAGACTCACTATTGTGCATTTATTTCAAACCTAAACAAGTCATTAATATCACAAAACATTAGGTGAAATCATAAATGCATTTCATAAAACTCATTCAAAGCTAAAAGTATCAAATCATCCACTTGCCTTGGGTCCCAAATCAAAGGAAAACATGCTCCTAAGCACCCTTGCAAGCCAAGAACACAATCTCTACACCCAAAACAAACCCTAAAATGGGTCAAAACAATGAAGGAGAAGAGAAAGCTTTCAATAATGGAAATGTAGCTTCTCCAAAGGCTAGAAGAACACAAATCTAGAAGATTAGGGAGAGAGCTTACCAATAGGTGCTCCAAATGAGCAAGGCAAGCTAAATGAGGATCTTAGAGAGATGAGATTTCACCACAAATGGTACCAATGGAGAGCCCTTGAAGTGGCGAAGAAGATGGTGAAATCCCTTTTGATGTTGGTGTAAGTTTGTTGATGTTTTGATGATGGAAAAGCAAGAAGAAGAAAGGGAAACCCTAGGCAAGAAAAGTTGCTGGAAAAAAGGAGAAAGGAGGGAGATGAGTGCTTATATAGCATTTGCAAGTGGGCTCCACTTCTTTGGAGACTTGAAAGGCTGAAATAGTAGTTTTCGGGATCTTGGATGAAATCGACGAAGAAGGAAGAAATGAACGTCGAAATTTCTACTTTCCAAAAAGTATATGTTTTGCGGGTTTCGGGAATATCAATTATTTGGTCCAGATTTAATGTAAAAAGTCTGTTTTGCCTAAGAAGCTAGAAAAGTCGAGTTTCGGGATTCGGGACGGGAACGAGATCAACATGAAAGTTAAAGGGATTAACAAAATAAGCAAATCGGGATAAAACACCAAATCAAAAGAATCTCGAGTAAACCCCCAAGTACACGTAAGTCATAAAAAGGAACCCCCAAAGGGCCCCACTAATACCAAAGGTACTCAAAATTTCCCAAAGCTATGACAAAGCTATTCTAAACCAACTAAACTAAAATCCACTAAACACACTTAGCACTAACACGTAACTTAATCAACACTAATCGAGGTCACTCGGGTCGGGGTCTTACACGGAGGGCGGCGATTGGAGGTGCTACGTGCAGGGAGCGGCACTGTGACAGTGCTAAGGAGGGCGATGTTTGGAGGTGCTGCGTGCAGGGGGCAGAAGTCTGGAGAGATGGGTGCAGGAATGGATGGGAGATGGTGGTGCGTGAGATGGAGGTGCATGAGATGGAGGTGCGTGATGGAGAGTTTGTCGTGACCCCGGACCGGGTCACAAAGCGGACTGGCCCAATCCGGGATCGGGACGCTAATGGATGGATGGGATTGATTGATGATGAACATTTCATACCATGAATTTATTGTAACCAAAACGTATACGAGTCGATAAAAAGATGCAACTCGTATATGTGATTTCCCATAGGTGTCTGCGGTGAGGATATCACAACAACATGAATATTTCTTTTAAGTGCGGAAGTGTGTAGCAAATCTAATTCATACTTTCAAATCCAAAATACCAAGACGGATAACACATTTATATAACAGAATATCAGAGTGAGCAATGATCATTAGCTATACTCAAGAGTAAATTAAAGTTTACATTAAGATCATTTAATTACATTTTCCAAAAATAGAGGCCAACAAAGGCCAATATAATCAAAGTATCAAATTCTCAAAGAATGGTTAGTCCCAACCCAAAATGTTATGCAACTCGGGCAACCGAATGTCTAAACGACATCATCGGCCTGCCACTCTACTAAACGTTGTGGTTTTCCGATCACCTCTTCAAGCTCCTCCTCGGGGAAACCAACAACGGGACCCGAGTACCAAAGCAAAGGGGTCAAACACAACGGTTTGGCAGGTGGGTGAAAAGATATAACAATAATTTTCATAAAACGAAAGAATCATTTATTAGAAAACAATATGCAGTATAAAACATGTAAAGTATCCAAGGGAATCGGGAAACAGGCAATATGGCAACTACACTGAGCTAAGTCCTCTATCACCGAAGTGACATGAGCATATCGGGATGTTGATCTCAGTAACCGAACTGAGGAGGTGCAACATAAGTTACATATACATATACATAATAATAATACGAGACATGACCACGGTAGCAAACCAGGCATCGGGAACCATAGTAGCAATCTGCGGCATCCGGACAAGACCACGGTAATTACCGGGTAGCGGGATCCAAACTGCAGCTGGTGGGACGGGAGGGGGATCTCCAAGTCGGTGGATCAAACCGGCAAGCTAATCCAAGCTTATTTGTGCCGACTCATAGGTCAAAAGACAAATCAAAACATGTATAAAACATATCAAGTGCACGTATGTAAACGAGCAGGACGGGAGTGCTCAAGGCACAATTTCCTTTCAATTTGGGCAATGTATAAACGGGCTAGCAAAACACTAAATTACAATTTCAATGCCTTCGGGAATGATAAATCATAATTCATGAATTTTTGGAAATATATGTAACAATTCGGGATATCCGGAAACACAGTTGATCTTTTTAAATTACGGGACAAGTATCGGGATTCAAAACTAGTCCGAAGTGAATAGGGGTTTCGTATGTCTATTTAAATATACCCTTGGCACTCTTTGAGTTTTGAAGGCATTCTGGGCTTCTTATACACCTTAGGATTTTTTAAGGCTTCAAATGAATCTTCGTGATATGGTTTCCTTCTCAAACGGGCTCCATACATATCTCCAGGTGAATAGTCCCCATCATTCTCTAAAAGGGTACACAAATGATTGGGACAGAACCTTCTTCATTTCTAAGTTTCTGGGTAATTTCAGTCACCTGGCGGTTAGTCGTCGATGGGTTCGGCGGTTAGCCAGCCGCTAACCGCGAGACTGACTGCGGATTCACCAGGTGGCTACTGGAAATGTAACCAAAGTGGGTTCGGTTAGCTGGCGGTTAGCCGCCGATGAGTTTGGCGGTTAGCCGTTGGCTAACCGTGAGGCTGACTGTGCCTTCAGGAAGAAACGATGCTCTATGGAAAAGTAACCGTGACAATTCAGTTAGCTGGCGGTTAGCCGCCAGTCACCAGGCAGCTAGCCAACAGGTGACCGCTAGCTGACCGCCACGTGTGGAAAAACCCTTCTGTGTCCATATCTGAGCCCATTTCTCCCTTAAACCATTTCCCTTCATTCCCATTCATCTTCCTGCAATAAAATGAGCTAAAAACTTCTCCCATTCATAATAAAGAAATTTTCACAAACATACATCCCAAACACCTCCATTCTTTCACATTCAATCACCAAAGAGAGAGACAAGAAAACCACTAATCACAAGGATCCATTGAGCTATTAACAAGAAATAATGAAAGCTATAAACCAATGTTTTCAAGACATTAAATGAGCTAGCAAGGTTCATTCATGAGCATCTATTTCAAAATCATAAAAAAATCAAGAATAGTATGAATAGTAATGACAAAATCAACACATTTCTCATAAAAACCATTGAAAGCTCATAATATCAACTCATCCACTTGCCTTAGGTCCAAACTTAGCAAAAAGATCTTCTAATTACTCTCTCAAGCTCAAAATCAACAATCTCTACAAAAACCCCCAAAACAAACCCTAAAATGGGTCAAAACAATGAAAAACAATAGAGAACTCACAATAATGAAAATGAAGCTTCTCAAGGGCTAGAAGAACACATATCTAGAAGATTGGAGAGGGAACTTACCTGTAGGTTCTCCAAATGGGCAAGACTAGCTCAAAAGTGATCTTGAAATGGGAGGTTTTCTCCAAAAATGGTATCAAGAGGAAGCCTTCAATGAGAGGAAGATAATGGTGGAATCCATTTCTCAATTTGTGTAAGGTTGATGGTGATTTGGTGAAGGAAAAGCAAGAAGGAGGAGAGAAGAACAAGAAAACCCTAGGTTAGGATGAGTTGTGCTGGAAAATGGAAAAGAAGAGGAGAAGGGTTCTTTATAAAGCAAGTGGGGAGTGGGCTCCACCACTTGAAATCTTACAAGGCTGAAATAATGGCTTTCGGGGCTTCGAATGAATTCGACGAAGAAGTGGAAAGTGATCATCGAAATTTCTAGTTTCCAAAAAGTATATGTTTCGCGGGTTTCTGGAATGTCAAACATTGAGTACAGATTTAGTGTAAAAAGACTGTTTTGCCCTTGAAGCTAGAAAAGTCGGATTTCGGGATTTCAAGCGGGTACGGGATCAACATAAAAGTTGAAGAGATTAACAAGATTAGCAAAACGGGATTGAAACACAAATAAATGGAATCTCGAGTAATCCCCCAAGTAAACGCAAAGTCATAAAAGGAACCCCCAAAGGGCCCCACTAATCACAAAGGCACTCAAAATTCCCCAAAGCTATAAAAGAGCTATTCTAATCCTAACTCAGTCAAAGACCACTAATCACGCTTAAGACTAACACAGAACTTAATTAACACTAATCGAGGTCACTCGGGTTGGGGTCTTACAGAGTCTGGGAGAGGTGGGTCTGCTTTTGGGAGTTCCTGTGCGTGCATGAGATGAGATAGGGACAGGGAGTTAGAGATTGAGAGGGAGACTGGGGAGAGAGTTAGAGATAGAGAGGAAGAGAGAGATCTCAGGGGGAGGGGAGAGTCCAGATCTCATGGACTTTCCTCTCCCATGCAGGTGATGGGCCACGCCTGGGTCAGGTCGGGTTGAGGGCCTGGGTTTGGTCGAAATGGGTTTTGTTTGGACTTAGGTTGAGTTAGGTCGGGTTGGGTTTCGAGTTTGGATTGGAGTTTGATGGGCAAGGCCTGTGGGTTAGACTTGAGGTTTAATGGGTCTAATCCTAGGTAGGGGCCTCATTTGGTTTGGGCTTGGGTTTGGTTAAGGGCCCAAGTCAGGGTCTGAATCGGATGTTTGGGGACCAAAAGGCAGGCTGCAGTAGGGTTTGGTTCAGGCCAATCATCGCTGGGACCCAGGTTTCATAGATTTTGATTCGCATATCGGATTTTGATGTTGGACGGAAAGCCCTCAATGAGTAGATCACGATGAGCCAATTTTCAGGGCAATCAGAAGTCCATAAATGATAGGTGATTTTTTAGGTGGGCACCTCGGGGCGTGGTATCCGTCACTATGATTTTTTATCCGTCCGTCGGATTTTGGAGTTCTATATATCGGTAGAAAGCTCTCGATGAGCAGAATGCGGCAAACTAACTTCTGGGGTGATTAGAGATCTAAAAGCGATAGGTGACTTTTCTGGCGGTCCCGAAGATGCAGGACCCACCGTTATGATTTTAAAATTCTAATTTTCACCCGGACAGCTAACTCGGGCCTTAACTGCCCTGATTGGAACCCTGCACACTTCGGCTACTTAATTTAATCTCTAGGCATTTTTCAAGGAGGAAAGATGCATCCTAATTTCTTCTAATTTTAACTGGTGATTTTTAATTTAAAACCTGATTGGAACATCATTAAATAGGCTGGCCTGAATCACTCCTCATAGGGTGCTAAAATGAGGTGCCTACAGTATGCCCCTCTTTGGAGGACATCACGTACATAATTATTCTCCAAAGATAAGTAGACACATACTCATGCCTCCACTTGAGCCCTTAGGTTCATGGGAGTGGCGGCCTATGAGGGTGAGGTCAAACTGGCTCAAGGGAATCAGGATGAGGTTATTCTAGGCCATTCTGTTAATTAGGTCTCTTTTAGAACCGGGTCTGATCAAGTGATGCATGGGAGCATCTAGAGAATTTCCCCTCGTGCCTTTCACTGTCCATCCAAAATTAAGCATTTATAAGATGAATTGTTCTAATCAGGGGGCGTACGAAGCATCAGAGCAAAATCTAGAAAGGCGCATGTTGTGGTAATAATCTCAATAAAAGAGAACATGTTTGGATAAAGTAAAGTGCGAGCTTTCAGTTCAGTAATACTTAACTTATGGGTTTTGTTCCTTTTGGTATGGTGGCCTTTGCCTTTTCACATGCAATAAAGCCTGTCCGAAAAGAAAGAAGGGAGCAAAGCCCCACCTCGCGGCGAGATTAGCACATAAATGTCCCAAGTGGGTATGTTATGCATGTGATGATGTTAAGCATGTTTATAGGTATGATGCAGACTAAATTAAAATGATAGTATGAGGTGTGCCCTCGACATCGTCTTGCTGTCATGATCATCAATCATCCATCACCATAATAATGATAAGATAAAAGAAAACAAGGAAAGCTCATCCAACCACATATGAGGAAAAAGAACAAAGGATAAATAGTAGGAGTCCATCCATACCTGAACTAAATACTTTTATTAATAAATTGAAGTCATAAACAAATGAATGACATTTTTATTCCAAATCCCTAGGTGTTACCTCCAATCATAAATAGAAATGGATCCTAGTATGAACAAAAAATTTTACTAAAGAAAGTAATGAATGAATGACCTAAACATCAAATAAACTAATGGAGGTAGCTGATCTGCTACTACTATAGTTGGTTCAGATTGGGGGAATTCCGTTCAGGGCTCGGAAGTTCCCGGTGACTGATTTCATCTCAACGGCGTGTTGGAAGTAGGTGGGCGTTGTGGATGGATTTCCAAAACTTTTGACCCACTTGACTCAGGGAACAAGTGCACATAAGGCCATAAACCATATCCAGGATGCAATCCCTCCGTCTCATCAATCATATACAACAATAGAACCTATCTAATAGATAGAAATCAGCATCACCATACAACAAAAATAACCCACAACAATCAGAGGAGCAGATTATACCTTTGGAGCTTGGTAGTGCTCTAACGAAGAAGAAGACAATCAACTAGATCATGAGCTCTTCTTGAAGCAAATTAGGATCTCTAAGACCTTGTTATCTTCCATGCTATGACCCGCTATCAGATCTCTTTTCTCAAGAAGATTGGTGGAAACTTCAAGAGAAAACACAACTAGAAACTCCAAGGAACTAGAAGAGAATTAGAAGAGAAAGAGGAGTTGTGCAACATTTGCACAAAGGAGCTAGGTGTGCTTTCCTTGTTATGGACGTCCAAGGGGGTGTGTTTCCTCCTTTTTATAGCACAAAGCAACCCCTATTACTAATTAAAATAGAAGTCCAATTCCCATTAAGAATTAGTAACTTTCTCCTTTCTAATTACTATAGAAGTCTCACTTCCACAACAGTTGGTAACTTACTATTACTACTGTTAGAAGTCCTACTTCAAATAGAAATAGTAACTTTCTAATTCCTTCCCTTTTGAGTTCAAGTAAGATTAGTATCTTTCCAATAACTTGGGCTAGCGTGGGGATCACTAGGGATTCCATAGAAAGTTAGCTCCAACTGGGACACTGCGACCCCACATCTCATGTGCAATCCGGGCCCACAGTTAATTGCAAATAACACCACTATATACATGCAATTTCACTCCAGTCTTAGGAATAAATTACAAAAAAGAACCTAAACTTCCCGATTACCACAAGTAGGCCCCTCTATCAATATCCATGGATCAATTGTGTCGCGACCCCAGACCGGGTCGCGGGCCTAATCCGGGATTGGGACTAAATTTGGATGATGAATGGTTGTCAATGACATGAATCTATTTTAACCAATACGTACATGAGTCAAAAAAAGATGCCACTCATGTACGCGATTTTCCACAGTTGTCCACGGTAAGGATATCACAACAACATAAATATTTCTTTTAAATGCGGAAGCGTGTAGTAAATCGAACATTCAATTCATCTCTAGTAATAAGGATGACATATGTATAAACAAAGTATCAGAATGAGCAATGCTCATTAGCACTTTCCCCAAAAGAAATGTTAAAGTTAGTACAAAAGATCATTTAATTACATTCTAAAAGATAAAGGCCAATAAAGGCCAATACATCCAATTAGTTCCCAAAAGAATAGGTTATCTACAACCCCAAAATGTGTTGTAACTCGAGTCAACCGAATGTCTAGACGACATCGTCGGCATGTCACTTAACTAAGCGTTGCGGTTCACCGACCGCCTCTGCAGGCTCCTTCTCAAGATAACCGACATCTGGACCTGAGTACCAAAATAATGGATCAGACACGGCGGTCTGGCATGTGGGTGAAAAGATATAACAATATGATAATGATTGAAATTATCTTGGAAAATATTTAAACCTGTTTAAACAATAACTTTCATAAAATGGAAGAGTCACTTGCTGGAAAACAATATGCAATATAAAATATGTAAGTTATCCAAGGAATCAGGAACAAGCAAGATGACAACCACACAAAGCTAAGTCCTCTATCACCGAAGTGACAAGAGCATATCGGGGCGATGATCTTGAAAGTTCGGGATCCTAACCCTAGAGGGGGGGGGGGGGTGAATAGGGTGATCTACACTTTATGACTAATCAAGGCCAATTTTAACTTTAACGAAAAACAACTAGTCACAAGATGATTTACCAAACAAGATGCGGAAGCTAACAAGAGAAATCACCACAAGCATAGAATCTTACACAAAGATTTATAGTGGTTCAGCTTCAATGCCTACATCCACTACCGGCTTGTGTTCCAACACCCCACCGGATTTCCACTATTTATGCTTTTCAAAAGGCTAAGCAATAACCTTTACAATGATGATTTTCTAGGTTAATCAACAACCTATTAATGTGCTTTTCTAGGCTAAGCAATAACCTTTACAAGATGCTTTTCAAAGGCTAAGCAATAACCTCTACAATGTGCTTTTCTTAGGCTAAGCAATAACCTTAACAAGATAAAGATTTCTTCTCAAAGAAGTGTCTACATAAACACTCAAAGAGATACAATTTAAGCTCAAAATATTTGCCTCTAGATAGGCTGATATGAAAGTTTAAATCAAGAACAAAACATACACAAACAAATAGCAAAGGTGTGTGCTCAAAGTGTATGAATGTTTACTTCAATCATTTTCTAAAAAGAAGCTCACAAATGAATGCTTGATGCATTTGAAAATCTAAACATTGAAAATGATGATTGAAGTTATAAACTAATCACATGTAGAAATCAAACAACTTGGAAAGACATGTTACACAAGTTGTATGATGTTTTAAAGTTTAAAAACACATGTAATTGGGATGAGGATGTTTGCAAAACAAACTAGAATTCCAAGGTTATATTGTGTTTGCAAAACATCTCAACTAAGGCTAGAAATCATGCAAATATGAAATTAAAAAGATTTGAACATGCATGAATTTAAATGGAATGAAAATCAAAGTTAACTTAAAAGATATACCTCTTTAAATCTCAAACATTTGATTTCCAATTAGCCTCTAGCTATCCTAGCTTATCCCTCTTCTTTAGGCTTCCAAAATGGTTCAAAAATTGCATCCCAACAGCCCTTTGAAAGAAAGGAAAAGAAAGGAATTTTATACAAAAAACAGCCCAACGGCTAGTTGGCCCGGTCGACCTCAAGCCCACGAGGTCGACCGGGTCCAACGGTCATATGGCCCAACGGCTATAAGCCCGGTCGACCGGCCCAACTGCGCTGTCGACCGGCCACACAGGTTCTGACAGAAAATCCTGGATTTTTCAGAACCTGTTTCTAGTGTACGCGGTCGACCTCATGGGAGGCGCGGTCAACCGGCTACACTGGCCTGAGCAGAGTTCAGTAGAATTTTTGAAAAAGTGATTTATTGAAAAATGAACTCTTAGCCAATATGATTTATGCATACTAAAGGATTCTAAAACTGGAGTCTGTATGCAAAACAAGAACCTCGAATCCAAACTTGATTTTTCAAAATCATGCACGAAGAACTTAGGTTTTCAAAAATACAATTTGAGTTCTAAAAACATGCAGGATGAAGTCTTTGAAAAACAATGGCTTTTTCAAGTCTGAGGTCCGGGTTTCAAGGTCCAGACTAAGCTGAACGTGTGTGTGATCAGATGACTGAAATAGATAGTGCTTTTCATCAACTTAGCAATACAAAAATCCTAACAGATCTCAGTCACACGAAGTGAGGAGATTCAACGAAATATACATATACATATACTATACGGGACATGACCACGGTAGCGAGCCGGGCATCTGGAACCGCGGTGGCGAGCCGGGTATCGAGAACCACGGTAGCAAGCCGGGGTATCGGGACAAGACCACGGTAATAACCGGGTAGCGGGATCCAAATTGCAGCTGGCGGGACGGGAGGTGTCGCGACCCCGGACCGAGACCCGGGCCCCGCGACGGTGGTTGATGAGGTAAGATGATTAAATCTCCCACAGGTTCCCTCGGTGAGGGTTCCGAGGACACGGGAAACCAACTCACATGATCAAATAGGCGGAAACGTGTAGCAAATCACATCATGATAAATCATAACAGAATATGAACATAAATGTCATCGAGACTAAAATATCAGAAAGGGGATATAACAAGGCATTCCCATAATAGTTCAAGTTACAAAGTTAACAAAGTGTGTTAAGTTGTTACAATCCCAAAATAAGAGGCCAACAAAGGCCAATACAATACCAAAAGTATATAAAGCCCAAAAAGTGATACATCGGAACTCATGACCCGTCCCGACGTCTAGATGACGTCGTCGGGTTGCCACTCGCGAGCTAAGGTAGGCTCAACAGCCTCCTCCTGGCACTCCTCCTCAAAGGGATAACCTCCGGCACCTGGGCACCAAAATACAAGCATCAAACACAACGGTTTGGCAGGTAATCAATTTAGGCTTGAGCATGAATAAGAATGTTTAATTGAAAACATATAAACAATCTATTAAACCAAGAATGAATACTTGACTGAAGAACATTTCAAAATTTATGACAAACTAGCATGAATACATAATATATATATCATGAATCGTAAATCCACAAATAGTCCATCCTTTCTCTATCATTTGTAATGAAAAGAGTAAGCACGCACGACAAGCACGATTATACATAATATAACACGACACGATTCCCACAAATACGGGATTCCGGCCGCGGAACCGGACACGCACGATGTGTAATAAATACACGACTAATCTGCAGATAGTCCACATGTTTGAGGACCCCCGGACAGTGGATCAGACTGAAAGGGCAGTCCAAGCTCTGTGGTGTTCTCTTTGAATTCATGAATGTATAAAACACGCGATACAAACACGTCTGAATAAAAAGGGATATCACTTATCGAAACAAGACACAACACGGCTAGCAAATTGCATAATATATATGCTCACAACTTAAGAAATGATCCCCATTTAATACTTGAAACAAATCTTAGAACGAGCTTAAAACTTGACTTCAAAGCGAGTACACGATATTATTTGCTATATTAAACCAACGTTGAAAACACGATAATTTCATCAAGTACATGCTGAGGCTATTCATTGACCCTTGTGTGATTGGGACTCTATTATTAAAATACAAGGATTGGTGTCCCCGAAGTTGATACATATCTTGGAGTTCCAATTACACAATGTCAAGTTAAAGTCCTTAATATAGCCTAGTTTTCAAAATTTAAAAGAATATATAAATGGGGTAAAAATCCTCTCAAGAAGGAAAATTTCAGTTGGCCCGGTGGACCTGGCCCTTGGCTGGTCGACCCCTTACACAGCGAGCCCGGTCGACCCGGCACAGGCTCGATCGACCGGCAGTTGTAACTTGAAAATGGTGCACAGTGTTTTGGTCAGGTTCCAGGGAACCTGACCCTGTGTCGCTGGTCGACCGCGTGAACTGCGTAACAGTAGTTCCCGCAGTGCAGCACGTCATCCAACAGGGGACCTGATCTAGTGTGCCCGGTCGACCGCGCCCCTTGGCCGGTCGACCGCGTGAACTGCGTAACAGAACCCAGCTCTGTTTTCTGCGGTTCAGTGGTTCATCCATTTTCTCCATTCCTTTTCTACATTCTTTCAAACCTGATTAGCAATTTGATTCATGAATAAAACAAGCTATCAAGACTCACTATGGTGCATTTATTTCAAACCTAAACAAGCCATTAATATTAAAACCCATTTCATAATCATTCAATCCCATTCTTATCATAGGAAACCCGAACTTCAATAAGGTAAGGCCTAATTAAAAATGATGAAATCTGAAAGTTTGGAAAGTTAATTAGCATGCTTGCAATTTCTAGAGTAAAATCACAACATGGAAATCTAGCAAAACAAAGCATTAATACTAAATGACAAATCATATGGAAATTTCAAGAGAAATAGTGAAATCCATGAACATACATGCACAACAACCTATAGAGATTACTTGCCTTTGCCCAAGTGCTAACAAAACTCTCCTTCAAGCACTCCTACCTAAGAGCCAAGCCAAGAACTACAAAAACCCCATGAAACCCATTCAAAAACTCACCCAAAAAATGCAAACAAGCAACCCATTTCGAAATGGGTGTTGAAAGTCAGAAAAACATGATCATTAGGAGTCAAAAGAACTCCATTGAAGAGATGGGTAGGAGCTCTTACCTAGAGATGCCCAAACAAGATGCAAGGTAGGAAATGGAGAGCTTGCCCAACTAGAAATCCAACAAAAATGGCATCAATGGAAAGCTTGGGATGAGAAGAAGAAGATGATGGTCTTGAAATCTATTTTGGAGATCTCTATCTCATGCATTCAAGAGGAGAAGATGAAGAGAAAAAGAGGGTTTTTCAGCCCTAGGTCAAGAAAGTTGCAGGAATTTGAGAAATGGCGAAAGAGAGAAGGGAAAAAGGGTTTTAAGTGCTTGCAAGTGGGACCCATAAGAGAGCATTCTTGTATCAAGGAAAACATGACCTTGCGGGCCTCGGATGAAGTCGACGAAGAAGGATAAAACGATCCTTGAAATATCTAGTTTCCGAAAAGTATATTTTGACACGGTTTTGAGATCTCAAAAATTGTGTCCAGATTTAAGTGTGAAAAGGCTATTTTACCCCTTTTTGGCCAAAATTTGAGTTTCTGGGCTACGAACACAGACGGGCAAAACACGAAAGTTGTACATAATCATAAAACCATTCAAATGAAATGAAATTCATGATTAACACAAAACCAAACACGATCTTCCCACGCTTGCACGTACACCCAAGCCTTCCTGAGTGTGCCTAGTTAACACTAAACGTTCTCGAAACTCCCCAAAGCTATGATCAGGACTAAAACTAATCATACTCTAACCCACGGTAACTAAACCCGATTAAGACTAAGCACACACTAAGAAAACACTATTAGGTTAATCCTGGGTTGGGGTTTGACGTCCATGACTATGTGGTGCATCAATTAGCTTGACAAACATAGGAGATAGAAAAGAGTGTGTTGATCCAGGATAAAATAAAATCTGTGCTTCTACTCCACAAACAAGAAGTTTACCTTCTACCACGTCTCTTGCAGCTTCAGCATCTGCACGATTTGAAAGTTATTGCTAACCAGATCTGAAGTCCCATGCCAGGGACGTCCATGACTGATTTTTAATCAGAAAATCAGATTGCAGAAATCTGATTTTTGGCAGCGCAAATCAGCCATATATCAATGCATAAAAATGCCATGAAATCATGATCAATATGTGTATAATAAAAGGAGATGAAAGAGGACTAATACCTTGCTGATATGAAGACTTCAAATCTCTAAAAACAAGGCTCTAAGGGACTGATTCTAGACCTACAATCAGCAATGTGTGTTGCAGGAATTTTCTGCAGTAACTTTCCTTTGATCTTCTCCTCTATTCCACAACCCAATCTGATTGGCTATGATGGTGGGATCAAACTATGGAATCCTTGAGAGGTTTTCTGAACTATATTATGTGGAAAGACCCAGGCCTGATTTCCTCTCTTTAAGGAAGAAAGAACAAGCCAGCAATAGGCGTGGATCAAAGGGTGTGGGCAGCCAATGGGATTTTCTTCTTGTTGCACGCCTTAGGAGCTTTCTCACTCTTTAATATTTTTCCTCCCCCCTCTTGCACGCCCAAAAGGGGATAAATATGGATGGCTTATTGCTCTCTAAGTTCTCTCCAATTTGAAATAGGAAACTAAGAGGTCCATCCCACAACAATAGCAACAAGCTACCTTAGGTGTGCAACACTTTCTAATTTTTAGTTTCTAAAACAATTAGGAAACTTTTACTATAGGAATCCTTACCCAATGAGGAGTCCAACCTTCCAAGTAAAGAAACTTACTAAAGATTGGAAACCTCATACAAGGGACCCCCTTTATGGCTGGCCCACAAGAAAGAAAAACACACCATGACCCACAAGTCAATAAATAAGCTAGAGTTAAATTCATGTAAGCCATCAAAGGCCTATTTGAATTTAAACTCAAAAATATTTTTTCCATAAAAATAATTCAACCACATATCATCTAAACAAATTAGGAAACCATGCCAATATAGGAAAGTGGCTAGAGAAGGGACCAAAAGACATATTTGCCTTTGGCTCCCAAAATGACCAAAATGTCCATGCTAACCCCATAGCAACATTAAGATCATTTTAACCCTAACTCATTCCACTAAAGAGTTTTGGTTGCACTCCAAGGACAAATATTAAATATGAATTAAGCTCGTCAGGAAATGACATTCGTCTTCGACTTACTAAGTGAAATGACCGAAATGCCCCTCTATGTAACATCCATAATCAAGTTAGGTTATCCGATGTACTATCAGCCTTCTTGATTATATCTCAACCTTAGAACTTCATATCCTTGACTTAATCATCATCCGGATATCATTCTCTTGGTCCAGGGAGCGACCCACAAGTTCAATATCCATATGGAACATCCATATACTAAGATCTTAGATTTTGATGATTAATTGGATAATTCTAACGGGACGATCACTCCATCACAAGATGGCATAGATTCTTTATTGCATCTGCACGTCCCAACTAATCAAGCTCGAGTACCCAAAACACAGAGCTGTCGACCCATGAACAGGATCTCACCCATAGTGAATTAAAACACAAGAACTCGACTTCGTCAGTTCATCCACATATGCTCAAGATTAAGAGCACTGGTCACTCAGTAGCATAAGGTGACTTGATCTCTCTCAGTGATAGTACTATTTTAGAGATCACACCTACGATGGTCCTGTTCAATGCATGACATATGCACTAATGAGATAAATCCGGAAAAGCCTCCCGTGACTAAGGTAAGTCACCCTGAATACAGGAGAGTATCTCACTATAACTTATACCAAGATGAAGTGCCCAACTCCATCTCTCAATTATGAACCAGTTTATTGTTTCAAGTGTCCATGACTCAGACCTATCTGTGCGTAGCCACAACACACCCAAGTCATTTACTAGAAACAATGGACCTTACACAAACATACATATATACATGCAGTAAGAGAAAAAGAATAATTCTAATAAATAACCAGTAAATATCCAGTAACAGAGATGTGAGAGCTGTCAGTGGGAGATCGACCCAATTCTTCCCTCTCTCTCGCTGCCTTCGCCCCTGGTCTTTCGGGGTACAGCGGAGGGGAGGACAAAAAAAGTAAAGGGTATCAACATCTTTCTTTCTTTTTGTACGGGTATGCCAATTTCACTTTTCTACTTGGAATTTAGAAACGGTGATCCGAAGATCCACCTTCACAAGTAGAAAGGGGAAATGAAACTTTTCCTAGTTTCCCATTGCACACATATTTTAAGAAAAGAGACAAAAGGGTTTTTTTTATATGCCGTGAAAGGCGATTTCATTTGTTGCCGTGAAAGACGATTTACAAGTCTTATCCATTATGAAAGACAAGAATTGTGATTTTTTTTTGTCTCTTAAAAAAAATACAAAGTACAAAAGGAAAAGCAAGAAAAGGGATCTAACTTCTCATTTGATTGTGGGGACACGTTCAGAGCGACGGTCGCGAGTCATGTATGGGCTCCTCCGTCGTCCATGCAGATGAGAACATGATTCTTGGATTCTTGGCTTGGCTTTTTAACCTCAGATTTTTAAAGGACAAAGACCAAGAGAAGGTCTTATATCCGATAAAAAGCTAAGTAAACGGGCTGAAAAGCCACGTTTTAGCCATGTTGGTAGAAGAAGGGAGGTCCTTGGTGGGGTGGCCCCCCAAGGGTGCTTCAATCACCTTTTGGTGGTCTTGCAGCAGAGTTGCAGGAGTTCTGGATTTTCCGGTCAATTCTCTGGACTTCGAGTGAATTTCTCTGGCGATTTCTCTGGATTCCCCCCCCCCCTCTCTCTCTCTGGGTTTTTCCCTTTGGAATGCCCTCCTATTTATAGGCCTTTGGTAGCCATTTAGGAGGGTTTATGAGCATTGAATGCATTAATGCTCATAATGGGAGGAGTTACAAGTTTTAAATTATTTATTTTGTAACTCCTTTTCCTTGAATCTGATTGGCCGATGGAGAATAATGAGCTTTTAATTGTCTTTAATCCCCATCATGGGAGGAGTTTCATGGCTTTAATGCCATAAATCCTTTGACTTGTAACTCCCATTTGCTTGCTTTTGATTGGGCCATCCAAAATAATGAGTTAATGACCGCATTAACTTGTCATAAAATGGGTCATTTAACCTCATTAATTGGTCGCCAAGTCGCTTGAAGAGTCGCGGGCCGCGCCGCGTCTTTTGGAATTCTTCTTACGATGACCGCCGGTGGATCCACATGTTGTTTGACGTCGGATGGCGATGCAATTTCAGACATTGATTAATGTCAACGTGCCGGCAACATCTGTCCTGTCGATTTCACGATCGGGCGGGCGGAAAGTGTGCTTTCTTTGTCGGCCGGTTGGCGATTTCGAGGCATCTAATGATCATCCAATGATTTTGGCAGCGAATCCGTAATGTTGACGAAGATCGATGGATTTCATGCACGAAAAATCAGATTTTGGAAAAATCACAGGGGCCAATCAACTCGAAACGTGAAAAGGACCCGAAAAAGGGGTCTTCCGGCGACTTTTGGGTCGCCGGAACTCCATGGTCGCCGGCGACCATGCACCCATGGTCGCCGGCGACCATGGGGCTGGCGACCTCGGGCCATGGTCGCCGGCGACCATGGGCCTTGGGCCCATTTTTCAGCCGCCGTTCGGTCGCCTTTTCTTCGCCGTTTTTCGATCTTTTTTCATTCTTTTTTCTTCTGTATTTTTCCTGACATTTCCCCTCATTTATTGGCCTGATTCTCTTGAAGAAAACCCGACGAGAAGCCACGCAAATCGGAGCACAAAGTTTCCTATTTTTCTGGAAAGCCGAAGACTTTGTTGTGCGGTATTGCCGATTTTTTGTCAAGCATTGAAACTAGGCCAAACGATGTCGGAATGACCTGAAATTTGACGTGGAGCTTCTTGAACAGTAGATAGGACCAACCATAGGCTTTGGTTTGAGTTTTGAACCCGTTCGGGGTTCCGCAAATGCTTGCCTTGATTTCGCCTCGAGGAAAATGCCGAGCTTTGAAACTAGGCCAAACGATGTCCGATTGACCTAAAATTTGACGGGGAGTCTTTTTAGCAGTAGATAGGACCAACCATAGGCTTTGGTTTGAGTTTTGAAGCCGTTTGGGGTCCCGCAAATGCTCGCCTTGATTTCGCCATGAGGAAAATGCCGAGCTTTGAAACTAGGCCAAACGATGTCCGATTGACCTAAAATTTGACGGGGACCTATTGGAGTCATTTTGAGATGATCCATTAGCTCCAATTCAGATGCCATGATTCCGGGGTGCTCCGCCGCCGGCAGGCCTGATTTTGCTTCCCGAGAGTTGATGAAGGGTCAAACGTTGTCCGTTTGACTTGAGATTTGGCATGGGGCCTTTTGGAGGTATTCTGAGACCATCCATAGGCTCTGATCGAAGTTTTGAAGTCTTCGACATTGTCGCTATCGGGAGCTCCTGTCTGGCTGTCGGAGGAGTGAAGTTAGGCCAAATGACGTCGAAATGGCCCGAAACTTCATGTGTACCCCTCTTTTGGCTGCTTTGAAGGACCTTGCAGTTTTTGTTTGATTCTAACAAGATCTGGTGCTTGAAGTGGCGCCTTCCTATTTATGACAGGATGTGGCTCCATGTAGTTTTTGGTGTTGAAGGGACATAGTGACATTTTTGGTGTCAACAAATGCCCCTCGAGGTACAGCGACAAGGTGCTCAGCTCTAGCAGTCGGTGTGCCTCGAAGAGAATTTGAAGGAGATCTTCTTGCTTGACCAAGAGTCTTGAGCGTTTTTCTCTTGATGGAGTTGCTTTTTTGAGCTTCCAAGGGATTTCGCGGTAATGAGAGGGGTCATGTACCGTCTCAAGGCAAGGATTTTGAAATGACATTTGGATATGGGTTTTTGGTTTTGGGTTTTCCCTTTTAACCTTGTGAACCTAAAGGCTTTATGTGGAACATTAGGCGGTTAAGAAGGTTTTTTGGTTTTTGACCTTGTGACCTAACAGGCTGTATGTGGCGAGTTAGGGGGTCGGGATTTTGGTTTTTGGTTTCGGTCTTGTGACCTAACAAGCTGTATGTGGTAAGTTAGGGGACCATGGTTTGGTTTTTGGTCACTCTTTGGGACAATTTTGGGTCCATTGGAGTGGTTTGGTTTTTTGTGGAATGTCAATTTCAAGATTGTGGCTTGATTTGGTGCATGGGGTTGGATGGTTTGGGTTTCTTTTGGAAGCCCATGAAGCTTGGAATTTTTTGTATGGTCCAATCAACTCAAGAGAGGCATGGAACCATTTTTGTATGCTCTTGGTAAGAGAAATTTTGACTAAAAGCCACTTTTAGTGCCTAGGTGGTCAAACCTGGCTCATATGGGCTAACCCATGGGACCTTAAGCTTTTAAAATGGCTTAGATCTCATGTGGTGTCATTTTGTAAAGAATATCTAAAAATATCCCTTTTGTGTAGAGAATATCTAAAATATCCTTACTTGGAGAGAATCTCTCAAGTTTCCTTGATTTTGGGAGAGATTTTCTCAAAGTTTCTCAAATCCCCTTTCTTTTTGGAGAGAATTTCTCAAGAATCTCCCCTTTAGGAGAGAATATCTCAAATCTCCCTTTCTTTTAGGAAGTTTGCTAATTTTTAGCACTTACCTCCTTGCTTTTCTCCTCCTTTCCTCTTTTGGTTTGCGTTTTCTATAAAAGCAATGAAGATGGGTTTTCTTTCTCTTGTTGCTTTCTTTTTGCAAAAACCTTCAAGAGTGCTCCAAGATAAAGAATTTCTCGAGGATCTTCAAGTTTCTTCTTCTTCTTCTCCATGGCTTCAAGTAGGTCTTCTTTTTCCAAGAAAAAACCCCATGTAGATGTAGAAAAGTTTCCTTTTCTTTTTTTCCTTCTTTTCTTTTCTTTTCTTTCTCTCTGTTTTTTTTTTTTCACGTGTTTTCTTTTCCTTTTTTTTTTTTTTTTGCACACGTTCTCTTTTTTTTTCTTTTTTTTATTTCGTCCCCCTTTTTTTTCTCTTTTTTCGCTTTTTTTTTTCTTTTGGTGCTGTACGGACAGGTCCGTACGGACCTGGCCGTATAGCCAGGCCACGTCCCATGGGCCAACCCCTTTTTTTTTTTTTTTTTTTTTTTTTGTTTTTTTTTTTTGCTCACCATGATATGAGGTTTTTTGCAATTCAACCATGATATGTTTATGCAATTCAAGATGATTCATGCATTTTTTTTTTTTTTTTTTTTTAATGCATCAAGATAAAAAGGCTAGAATTTCTAGGTCAAGTCAACATGGATTTTGACTTAGACAAAGTTTGATTGGTTTTGACCAAATTGGGTTGGAATTGGTCAAACTTTTGTCAAAGTTTTCCTAGCATCTAATGCATGATGGTTTTATGCATGATTTTTGGTAAATGGAATTGGGAGCATGATGATGCATACCTCGAATTTTCTTGCAAGTCTTGGGATTTTTGGAGCTTGCAGCAATGTTGAGCCCACTTCTCCAGTCTCGCAGAATTTCGAGGAGCTTTGCAAGTTTTGGAATTTTGAGCTCGCAGTAATGTTGAGCTCTTTTCTGATCTTGTAAAGATTTGAGAAGAAAGGCTTGATCTCGCAGCAATGTTTGAATTCGAGTCTTCTTCGAGAATCCTTCATTGATTATGAGCTCGCAGCAATGTTGAGCTCATCTTCAAGCTTCCTTTCTTTTTCGGGTGCCTCCCTTTTTCTTCGAAATTGCCCCGGAACCATGCCAAAATTTCGTTAGGATTTTTTTAGCAAAATTCTGTCATTTGGTTCTTGATTTCTTCCTTTCTGACTTTTTGCAGGTGGTTCCTCCAGAACGAACAAGTGTAAGGGCCTTGTTACTGATGCACCTGCCCGATCTGCCAGATCTTTTCAATGCGGCCGTTCACAGGCGTGGAAAGAGGTTGACGGGAATCTCCGAAGAAAGGACTGAGGAGAATGAGCGATGGCAACTTTCTTTGGGAGGAATTCCCTCGTGCTGAAGTTGGATCGCGGTTTTCTGCCGCATTTTATGGCAGCATCTTGAAGAAAGCGTTAGCCTGGAAGCTTTGGAGGCTGAGGCCAAGAGTCTGCTCGAGGACCTCAGTCTTTGGTTGAAGACTATGATGGACTGAGCTTTTGAATTTCTTTTGTAACAAACTTTCTTCTTTCATTTTTTTTGGTACCTCCATGTATAAATATTTTGGCACTCTATTTTTTTGTATCCCCTTGTTCTACTTAAATTTTTTTTGTTGAAAATAAGCAAAAGTTGAATGGGAATGTTTGTTTGAAAATCTTGATCAAAAGGCTATCATTTTGTGAAAATCTTTTGTCAAAAGTGTTGTTTTGGCATGAAAGCCAGCTTTTGTGGCACAAAGCCTGGTTTTTGATGGCTTGAAAGCCGAAAATTTTGAGGTGGCATGAAAGCCGATTTTGGTGGATTTTGGTGAAAGCCAAATTTTCGTGGCGTGAAAGCCGATGTGGCATGGAAGCGATTTTTGGCATGAGAGCCGATTTTTTGTTTTTGGCTGTAAAAGCTGGATTTTGGCATGAGAGCCAATTTTTTGTTTTTTGGCGTAAAAGCCCCGGATTTTGGCATGGAGAGCCGATTTTTTGTTTTTGGCGTAAAAAAGCCGGATTTTTGGCATGAGAGCCGAGTTTTTTGGCGTAAAAGCCGCATCTTTTGGAAATTCTTCTTGCGAATGCACCGCCCGGTGGATCCACATGTGCTTTGACGATGGATGGTCGATGCAATTTCAGACATTGATTTAATGTCAACGTGCCGGCACATCTGGTCCTGTCGATTTCACGATCGGCGGGCGGAAAGTGTGCTTTCTTTGTCGGCCGGTTGGCGAATTTCGAGGCATCTAATGATCATCCAATGATTTGGCGGCGAATCCGTGATGTTGACGAAGATCGACGGATTTCATGCACGAAAAAATTAGATTTTGGAAAAATCACAGGGGCCAATCAACTCGAAAACGTGAAAAGGACCCGAAAAAAAGGGTCTTCCGGCGAATTTTTGGGTCGCCGGAAACTCCATGGTCGCCGGCGACCATGCACCCATGGTCGCCGGCGACCATGCACCCATGCGACCTCGCCCATTGGTCGCCGGCTACCATGGGCAAGGTCGCCGGCGACCATGGGCCTTGGGCCCATTTTTCAGCCGCCGTTTCGGTCGCCCTTTTCTTCGCCGTTTTTCGATCTTTTTTTCATTCTTTTTTCTTCTGTATTTTCCTGACATTTCCCCTCATTTATTGGCCTGATTCTCTTGTAGAAAAACCGACGAGAAGCACGCAATCGAGCACAAAGTTTCACTATTTTTCTGGAAAGCTAAGACTTTGCTACCACGGTTTTGCCATTTTTTGTCAAGCATTTAACTAGGCCCAAACGATGTCGGAATGACCTGAAAATTCGACGTGGAGCTTATTTGAGCAGTAGATAGGACCAGCCATAGAGCTTGGTTTGAGTTTTGAAGCCTTTTGGGGTCCCGCAAAATGCTTGCCTCAAGCGCCATGAGAGAAATGCCGAGCTTTGACTGTGGTCAATCGATGTCCGATTGACCTGAAATTTGACAGGGAGCCTCCTGAGTAGTAAGTAAGACCAACCATGGGCTTTGTTTGAGTTTTGAAGCCTTTGAGGGGTCCCGCAAATGCTCGCCTTGATTTCACCTCGAGGAAAATGCCGAGCTTTGAAACTAGGCCCAAACGATGTCCGTTTGACCTAAAACTTGACAGGGGACCTATTTGGAGTCATTTTGAGATGATCCATTAGCTCCAAATTTGGATGCCATGATTCCGGGTGCTCCGCCGTCGTAGGCCTGTTTTTGCTTCCGAGAGTTGATGAAGGGTCAAACGTTGTCCGTTTGACTTGAAATTTGGCTTGGGGTTTTGAA
>QPKB01000016.1:0-38137 GCA_003546025.1 Camphora micrantha | reverse complement strand
TATCATTCTCCAAACCTTGACTGATTCCTTTGAGAATTTTCGCTTAAATTACAACATGAACAACCACAGTTTTCTTTGGCGGAATACTCAAGGAACTTCAGCTGCTAAGGCCTTCTGAAAAAGCACCTAGTGTTCACGTTGCTGGAAAGGTTCTGTTCTAACCGAAAGGCAAGAAGAAACAGAAAAAGGCTAAACAATCGTAAAGAAATTCCTCAAGGGGGCAACGGACCACAGGGCAAAGTGAAAAAGCCCCTAAGGGCAAGTGTTTTCACTGCAAGTAAGTAGGCACTGGAAAAGCCTGTTAGGATTTTGTGTTGCTAATTTGATGGAAGCACTTTCTCTATCAGTCATCTGATCACACACACATTCATCTAGTTTGGACGCCTGACAATCTAGACCTTTAGACTTGAAAATGGCTTTTGATTTTCAAAGACTTCATCTCATGTTTTAGAACTTAAATGTATTTTCGAAAACCTAAGTTCTTCGTGCCATGATTTTGAATATCAAGTTTGAAATCGAGTTCATGTTTTGAATACATATTCCATTTTTAGAATCATTTTTAGTATGCATAAAACTATTGGCTAAGAGTTCATCTTTTAATAGAACACTTCTCAAAAAATCGTTTTGAACTCAGCTCTGGCCAGTGTACCCGGTCGACCGCACCAAGCACCAGGCAACCCGCGTACACTAAAAACAGATTCTGAAAATTCTGGAAATTTGTCTCAGAATCCTGTGTACCGATCGAACCATCACAGAGGGGCGGTCGACGCGTTAAGGAGCCGTTGGCAGATATGACCGTGGAGGACCCCGGTCGACCGCATGGGCATGGGTCGACCGGGCCAACTTAGCCGTTGGCTGTCTTTTTGTATAAAAAGTTTCTTTCTATTCCCTTCTTTTCTAGGGTGTTGGATGCAATCTTTGAACCTTTTTGGAAGCCTAAAAAAGAGAATAAGCTAGGGAAGCTAGAGGCTTATTGGAAATCAAATGTTTGAGATTTAAAGAGGTATATCTTTAAGTTAACTTTGATTTTCATTCCATTTAAAATCATGCATGTTTAATTCTTTGTAATCTCATATTTGCATGATTTCTAGCTTTAGTTTGAGATGTTTTGCAAACACAATATCACCTTGGGATACAGTTTGTTTTGCAAACATCCTTATCACAATCACATGTGTTTTTAATCTTTAAAACTTCATACAACTTGTGTAGCATGTCTTTCCAAGTTGTTTTGAATTCCCTTATATGATTAGTTTTATAACTCAATCATCTTTTTCAGTGCCTAGATTTTCAAATGCATCAAAGCATTCATTTGTGAGCTTCCTTTTGTAAAATGATTTGAAGAAAAACATTCATACACTTTGATCACACACCTTTGCTAGTTGTATGTGTATGTTTGTATCTTGATTTAAACTTTCAATCAGGCTATTTAAGAGGTAATTGTATTGAGCTTAAATTGTATCTCTTTGAGTGTTTGTATAGACACTTCTTTGAGAAGAAATCTTTATTTTGTAGAGGTATTGCTTAGCCTTTGAAAAGCATCTTGTAAGCGGTTATTGCTTAGCCTTGAAAAAGCATCTTGTAAAGGTTATTGCTTAGCTAGAAAAGCACATTGATAGGTTGTTGTTTATTTAACTAGAAAAACATCATTGTAAGGTTATTGCTTAGCCTTTTGAAAGGCATAAATAGTGGAAATCCGGTGGGGTGTTGGAACACAAACCGGTAGTGGATGTAGGCATTGAGGCCAAACCACTATAAATCTTTGTGTGAGATTGTATGCTTGTGGTGATTTCTCTTGTTAGCTTCCGCATCTTGTTTGGTAAATCATCTTATGTGACTAGTTACTTGTTAAGAAATTAAAATTGGCCTTGATTAGTCATTAAGTGTAGATCACCCTATTTACCCCCCCCCCTCTAGGGTTAGGATCCCGGACTTTTCAAAAGCAATGTCCAACTTTTCTCAACAAAGTGAACAATAAAGGTAAATTTCATTCACTGGTTGTTGAATCATGTTTGGCGGTTGTATCTACCGGTACCTGGTGTCTAGATACGGGAGCCACTAATGATGTTTGCAATTCTTTGCAAAGGTTCCAGGAAACTAGTCAGCTAAATAATGGAGAGACTTATTTGCTTATGGTTTGATGCTACGAGAGTAGCAACAGTTGCAGTAAGAGACGTTTGTCTAAGTTTTAGTAGAGATAGGACTTTAATTTTAAAGATTGTCTTTATGTTCCCTCCATAAGGAGGAATTTAATTTTTGTTTTCCAAGTTGGTTAAAGACAGATATTCTGTTTATTTTAATAAATTTGTGGTTATTAAGTATAAAGAAGCGTTTTATCTGTACTGGTTCATTGGTGGATGATCTTTATATTGTTTTGATCCTGTCTCTCCTAAAATGCAACTGACCGAATCAAATAACACAACTACACTACCATGTAGAGAAAGGAACCTTCTAAATTGAACCAAACGTACCTCTGGCATTTACACTTGGACATATTAATCTACACCAGATTTCAATACTGGTTGCAAATGGTCAATTACATTCATTGCAAGTGGAGGCCATTCCAGTCTGTGAACCTTGTTTAGAGGGGAAAATGACCAAGCGTCCTTTTCGGCCAAAGGCTATAGAGCCAAAGAACCGTTGGAAATTGGTTCACTCTGACCTTTGTGGCCCATGAATGTCCAGGCTAGAGGTGGGTTTTGAGTATTCCATTACTTTCATTGATGACTACTCAAGGTATGGGTACATTTAACTTAATGCGCCGTAAGTCCGAATGCTTTGAAAAATTCAAGGGAGTATAGGCGAAATAGAGAAGAGTTTAAGTAAGAGTATCATAACACTACGATCTGATCATGGTGGCGAGTACCTCTTTGGAGAATTTAGGGATTACTTGCACAAGAGAGGATTACATCCCAGCTATCTGCACCAGGTACACCTCAACAAATGGTGTAGCAGAAAAGAAGGAATAGGACTCTTATGGATATGGTAAGGTCAATGATAAGTTATTCTGATTTGCTAATTCGTTCTGGGGGCATGATCTAGAAACGGCTGCATATATTATAAACTTAGTTCATCTAAGTCAGGGAAGCTATGAAATCAGAAATGGAGTCGATGCACCATAATCAAGTCTGGGATCTTGTAGAACCACTACAGGGGATAAAACCTATCGGTTGTAAGTGAGTCTACAAGAAGAAAAGAGGGGTGGATGGAGAGGTTGAAACCTTCAAAGCTAGGTTTGTTGCGAAAGGGTTTACTCAGAAAGAAGGTATCGATTATGAGGAGACTTTTCTCGCCAGTAGCCATGCTGAAATCCATCCGGATTCTTTTATCCATTGCAGCTTATTTTGATTACGAAAATTGGCAAATGGATGTCAAGACAACTTTCCTAAATGGAAATCTTGATAAATGTATCTATATGTACAATCAGAGGGATTCGTAGCTAAAAGGCCGTGAGCACATATTGTGCAAGCTTAAGAAGTCCATTTATGGACTTAAGCAAGCATACAGATCTCGGAACATTCCTTTTGATTAAGCATTAAATCTTATGGTTCAAACAAAACCTTGATGAACCCTATGTGTATAAGAGGTGCAGTGGAAATTTGGTGATTTTCTTAGTACTTTATGTAGATGGCATACTCCTCATTGGAAACCATGTTTGGGTGTTGTCTTCGGTCAAAGTATGGTTGAGCAGTTAGTTCAATATGAAGGACTTAGGAGAAGCTAGTCACATTCTAAGGATCAAGTTCTTGCGAGATCGGAACAAAGAATGTTGGGCTTATCTCAAGCGGTTTATATTGATACGATTCTTGCCCGTTTTAGCATGCAAGATTTCAAGAAAGAATTTCTTCCTTTCATGCACGGAATCACTTTATCCAAGGATCAATGTCCTAAGACACCTGATGAGATAGAAAAAATGAAGGAAGTACCTTATGCTTCGGCGGTGGGAAGCCTCATGTATGCGATGCTATGTAGTAGACCTGATATTTGTTTGTCGTTGGCATGGTTAGTAGATACCAGTCTAATCCAAGGAGAAAACATTGGACTACGGTAACGCATATACTTAAGTACCTTAAGAGGACTAGAAATTATATGCTGATTTACCAGACCGAGAATTTGATGCCCATTGGGTACACAGATCGGATTTCCAGTTAGATAATGATGCCAGAAAGTCGACCTCAGGATTTGTGTTTACCTTGGGAGGTGGAGCTATAACTTGGAGGAGTGTCAAGTAGTCATATGCTGCTGACTCTACCAAGGAAGCCGAATATGTGGCAGCTTCTGATGCAGCCAAGGAGGTAGTTTGGGCTCAGAAACTTCTTAATGGATCTAGAAGTGGTGCATTCGGTAAAATCACCTATAATACTATATTGTGATAATACCGGTGAGGTTGCTAATGCAACAGAACCCAAAGATGCATAAGAAGGGTAAGCACATCCCAGCGTAAATATCATCTCATACGAGAACTCGTACAGAGGGGTGATATAATTGTCACCAGGATTGCATCGGCAGACAACCAGGCAGATCCTTTTACAAAGAGCTTACCAGCAAAGAGTTTTGATGGTCATGTGGAAGGCATGGGGCTAAAATACTTGTCAGTATGGTTTTGAGTCTAAGTGGGAGATTATTGGAAATTTATACTAAAAACATACTTTTATGTATTTGTCTATGACTGATTCATTTTTTAGTATATTTGTTTTCTCATCTAACTGAGATTATATATAGGCAAAATGGTTGCATTATTAATTTTTTATGCATGTGAGTGTCTTTTATTCTAGAAAGTAAACAGTTAGTGTGTAGAGTTTTACTTATATACGGAAGACTTAATTTGTCGGTTCTTATAGATATAAGTTGTTGTTCACAAATCTAGATGGATTTGGACACACCATCGGTACGATTGTACATGATGTTTCAGCAGGCTTGTCTTGGTGCGGGAAACGATATAGTTTTCGACTCATTATGTTAGTACACTATGTGTGTATTGAACATGGGCCGTGTTTTTGGTTTATTGTCTTTATACTGACTATATAAGATGATGAATACTCAAATGGTTATTATGAGTGCCTGTACTCTTAATCCCGACATAAATAATAGACACATACATTTAGTGTTTGGCATTTTGATTTACGAAGGAGTTAGATCTTTTATGGGTCAATAATCTAAGTGAATTGGATGACTACACTACGGTATGGTGGATAATAGTTTATTGACGGAATCCATGTCCCGTAATAGGATTGATGATATCCCTTGAGGAAGCTTTTAAGTTTTGATTATGTAAAAACCCTATATGTGGACTTTGTATCTGACATATCAAATAAGTTAAGTGTAAGGTCTCAGAGGATTATAAAGATATCGATTAAATATAGATGTCAGTAATTATTTAATCAATGGATATCTGAAATCTTAACGTGGGAGATTAATTAGCATTTAATATCAAGAAGCTCGAAAATATTTTTTGAGAATAAGGACAAGAGTGCAATTACAATTCTTTAGTGGACTGAATTGTAATCTATGGAACTAGTATTCCAATTTGGGTCGAATTACGGTTTCTTATTTCTATAAGGAGCCTATCTTTATTTCCTACTTAAGGTCCCTATT
Source organism: Camphora micrantha (assembly GCA_003546025.1). Taxonomy (NCBI): domain Eukaryota; kingdom Viridiplantae; phylum Streptophyta; class Magnoliopsida; order Laurales; family Lauraceae; genus Camphora; species Camphora micrantha. Next base: position 32,545 of record QPKB01000016.1, on the reverse strand, counting down.
GTAGCCTATAAATATGCGCTATTGCTTTCTACGTTAATACACAACAATAAAAATAAAGAAATCTCGGTTTTAGATAGTAGAAGAGAATTCGCAGAGAGGCCCACTCCCTGGTGTGAGTTCAAAACATATAGGAGTATAGTAGAAGACCTTGAGGTTTTCGAATTGTCGTACGATCGAGATCAAATCAGAGAGATCTTGCAGGTATGATCTAATCATATTAGCTGAAAATTATTTCCGCAGTAATTTGTATGCAATGTTTGGAGATCTTGGTTTTTACTCGTTTCTAACAGCCACGTTGTCGCGACCCCGGACCGAGGCTGCGGCTTAAGAGATGATGATTTGTAAGATTAATTATAAGATGATTAAACCTCCCACAGGGTCCCGCGGTGAGGGTTCCGAAAAACACAAGGAACAACCAACTCACATGATCAAGTATGCGGAAGCGCGTGGCAAATCACATCTTATTGAATCATGACAGAATATGAACATATATTTCATCGAGACTAAAATATCAGAATGAAGACAAAACAAGGCATTCCCATAATAATTCAAGTTGTAAAGTTAACCAAGTATGTTAAGTTATTACAGTTCCCAAAATAAGAGGCCAACAAAGGCCAATACAATACCAAAAGTATATAAACCCAAAAAAGTGATCGAACGGAAACTCATGACCGGTCCCAATGTCTAGATGACGTCGTCGGGTTGCCACTCACGGGCTAAGGTAGGCCCAACAGCCTCCTCCTGGCACTCCTCCTCAAAGGGATGGTCTCCTGCACCTGGTCACCAAAATACAAGCATCAAACACGACGGTTTGGCAAGAAATCATTTTAAGTGAAAGCATGTAAAAACAATGTTAAATCGAGAACATAAAGAAATACTTTATGAACGTAAAACAAATACTTACGAAACACTTTTCTAAATCAAAGACAAACTAACATGAATGCATAACATATAATAATATATATCATGAATCGTAAATCCACAAAGAGCCCATCCTTTCTCTATCATTTATAATGAAAAGAGTAAGCACACACGACAAGCACGAATATACATAGTATAACACGATACGATTCCCACAAATACGGATTCCGGCCGCGGAACCGGACACGCACGATGTGTAATAAATACACGACTAATCTGCAGTTAGTTTCACATGTTTTAAGGACCCCCAGACAGTGGATCAGACTGAAAGGGCAGTCCAAGCTCTGTGGTGTTCACTTGAGTTCATGAATGCACAAAACACGCAAAAAACACGATTCAAACATATCGAAAAATAAAAGGGGAAATCACTTGTCACAACAAGACAAGGCACGACTAGCAAAAATGCATAATATATATGCTCACAACTTATAAAAGTGATCCCCATTTAAATACTTGAAACACATCTTAGAACGAGCTCATAAACTTGATTTCAAAGCGAGTACACGATATAACATGCGGTATTAAAACCAACGTTCAAAACACGATAATTTTATCAAGTACATGCTTAGGCTATTCATTGACCCTTGGGTGATTGGAACTCTATATTTAAAATACAAGGACTGGTGTCCCCGAAGTTAGTACATAGCATGGAGTTCCATTCACACAATGTCAAGTTAAAGTCCTTAATATAGCCTAGTTTTCAGATTTTAAAAGAAAATGCAAATGGGCAAAAATCTTCTTCTTAAACAGGGGAAAATTCAGTGTCGCCCAGTCGACCTGGCCCTTGGCCGGTCGACCGCGTACACTGTGAGCCCGGTCGACCGGCCAAGGCCCGGTCGACCTGGAGTTGTAAAATAAATTCAAGTGAACAGTGTTTTGGTTAGGTTCTAGAGAACCTGACCCTGTGTCGCCGGTCGACCGCGCCCCCTGGCCGGTCGACTGCGTGAACTGCGGAAATAGTAAATCCCGCAGTGCAGCAGGTCATCCAACTGGGACCAAACCCAGTGTGCCCGGTCGACCGCGCCCCTTGGCCGGTCGACCGCGTGAACTGCGGAATCAGAACCCAGTTCTGATTTCTGCAGTCAGTGGTCCATCCTTTCCTTCCTTTCTTTTCTACATTCTTTCCCACCTGATTAGTAAATTAAATACATGAATGTAACAAGCTAGCAAGGCTCACAATGGGGCATTTATTTCAAACTTAATCAAGTCATTAACATAGAAACCCATTTCATAATCCTTCAAACCCATTCTTATCAAAACAAATCCAAACTTCAACAAAAGCAAGACTTAATTAAAAGTAATGAAATCTGAAAGTTTTGGAAAGCTATTTGGCATGCTTGCATTTCTCTAAAATAAGATCACAACATGAAAACCTAGTAAAAAAAGCATTATTACCAAATGACAAATCCATAAATCCACATGCATAAACAACCTAAATAGATCACTTGCCTTAGCCAAATGAAAACAAGACTCTTCTTCAAGCACTCCTAACCAAAAGCCAAGCCAAGAACTACAAAAATCCCATGAAATCCATTCAAAAACTCACCCAAAAATGCAACCAAGCAACCATTTCGAAATGGTTTGCTACAAGTTAGAAAAACATGATCTTTAGGAGTAGAAAGAACTCTATTAAAGAGATGGGTTGAAGCTCTTACCTAGAGGTGCCCAAACAAGATGCAAAGAAGGAAATGGAGATCTTTCCAACAAAGAAACTTCAAGAAAATGGCATCAATGGAAAGCTTGGCTTGAGAGGAAGAAGATGATGGTTTTAGAATTCCATTTGGAGACTCCTAGCTCATGCATTCAAGAAGAGAAGAAGAAGAGGGAAAAAGAGGGTTTTCAGCCCTAGGTCAAGAAATTGCAGGAATTTGTGGAATGGGGAAAGAAAGAAGGGAAAGTAGCTTTAAGTGCTAGTCAAGTGGGTCCCTTTTAGTGCCAATCTTGCATGAGTCAAAACATGGTCTTGTGGGCCTCAAATGAAGTCGACGAAGAAGGATAAAAACGGATCCTTGAAATATCTAGTTTCCAAAAAGTATATTTTTGACATGGTTTTGGATCTCGAAAATCGTGTCCAGATTTGAGTGTGTGAAAAGGCTATTTTACCCTTTTTGGCCAAACTTGAGTTTCTGGGCTACAAACACAAACGGGCTAAACACGAAAGTTGTACATAAATTCATAAAACCAATCAAATGAAATGAAAATCATGATTAACATGCCGTGAAAGGCGATTTCATTTGTTTGCCGTAAAAGGCGATTTTGCCGTAAAAGGCGATTTACAAGTCTTATCCATTATGAAAGATAAGAATTGTGGATTTTTGTCTCTAAAGAAAAATAAAGTACAATAGAAATCAAGAAAAGGAATCTAACTTCTCATTCGATTGTGGGACACGTTCAGATCGACGGTCGCGAGTCATGTATGGGCTCCTCCATCGTCCATGCAGATGAGAACATGATTCTTGGATTCTGCTTGGCGTTTAAACCTCAGATTTTTAAAGGACAAAGACAAGAGAAGGTCTTATATCCGATAAAAAAGCTAAGTAAACGGCTGAAAAGCCACGTTTTAGCCATGTTGGGAGAAGAAGGGAGGTCCTTGGTGGGGTGGCCCCCAAGGGTGCTTCAATCACCTTTTGGTGGTCTTGCAGCAGAGTTGCAGGAGTTCTGGATTTTCCGGTCAATTCTCTGGACTTCGAGTGAATTTCTCTGGCGATTTCTCTGGATTTTTTCCCTGGGTTTTTCCCTTTGGAATGCCCTCCTATTTATAGGCCTTTGGTAGCCATTTAGGAGGGTTTATGAGCATTGAATGCATTAATGCTCATAATGGGAGGAGTTACAAGTTTTAAATTATTTATTTTGTAACTCCTTTTCCTTGAATCTGATTGGCCGATGGAGAATAATGAGCTTTTAATTGTCTTTAATCCCCCATCATGGGAGGAGTTTCATGGCTTTAATGCCATAAATCCTTTGACTTGTAACTCCCATTTGCTTGCTTTTGATTGGGCCGTCCAAAATAATGAGTTAATGACCGCATTAACTTGTCATAAAATGGGTCATTTAACCTCATTAATTGGTCGCCAAGTCGCTTGAAGAGTCGCGGCCGCGCCGCGTCTTTTGGAATTCTTCTTATGATGACCGCCGGTGGATCCACATGTTGTTTGACGTCGGGATGGCGATGCAATTCAGACATTGATTAATGTCAACGTGCCGGCAACATCTGTCCTGTCATTTCACGATCGGGCGGCAGAAAGTGTGCTTTCTTTGTCGGCCGGTTGGCGATTTCGAGGCATCTAAATGATCATCGAATGATTTTTGGCAGCGAATCCGTAATGTTGACGAAGATCGATGGATTTCATGCACGAAAAATCAGATTTGGAAAAATCACAGGGGCCAATCAACTCGAAACGCGAAAAGGACCGAAAAAGGGTCTTCCGGCGACTTTTGGGTCGCCGGAACTCCATGGTCGCCGGCGACCATGGGCCCATGGTCGCGGCGACCATGGTGATCTTGGCGACCTCGGGCCATGGTCGCCGGCGACCATGGGCCTTGGGCCCATTTTTCAGCCGCCGTTCGGTCGCCTTTCTTCGCCGTTTTTCGATCTTTTTTCATTCTTTTTTCTTCTGTATTTTTCCTGACATTTCCCCTCATTTATTGGCCTGATTCTCTTGAAGAAAACCCGACGAGAAGCCACGCAAATCGGAGCACAAAGTTTCCTATTTTTCTGGAAAGCCGAAGACTTGTTGTGCGGTATTGCCGATTTTTTGTCAAGCATTGAAACTAGGCCAAACGATGTCGGAATGACCTGAAATTTGACGTGGAGCTTCTTGAACAGTAGATAGGACCAACCATAGGCTTTGGTTTGAGTTTTGAAGCCGTTCGGGGTTCCGCAAATGCTTGCCTTGATTTCGCCTCGAGGAAAATGCCGAGCTTTGAAACTAGGCCAAACGATGTCCGATTGACCTAAAATTTGACGGGAGTCCTTTTTAGCAGTAGATAGGACCAACCATAGGCTTTGGTTTGAGTTTTGAAGCCGTTTGGGGTCCCGCAAATGCTCGCCTTGATTTCGCCATGAGGAAAATGCCGAGCTTTGAAACTAGGCCAAACGATGTCCGATTGACCTAAAATTTGACGGGGACCTATTGGAGTCATTTTGAGATGATCCATTAGCTCCAATTCGGATGCCATGATTCCGGGTGCTCCGCCGCCGGCAGGCCTGATTTTGCTTCCCGAGAGTTGATGAAGGGTCAAACGTTGTCCGTTTGACTTGAGATTTGGCATGGGGCCTTTTGGAGGTATTCTGAGACCATCCATAGGCTCTGATCGAAGTTTTGAAGTCTTCGACATTGTCGCTATCGGGAGCTCCTGTCTGGCTGTCGGAGGAGTGAAGTTAGGCCAAATGACGTCGAAATGGCCCGAAACTTCATGTGTACCCCTCTTTTGGCTGCTTTGAAGGACCTTGCAGTTTTTGTTTGATTCTAACAAGATCTGGTGCTTGAAGTGGCGCCTTCCTATTTATGACAGGATGTGGCTCCATGTAGTTTTTGGTGTTGAAGGGACATAGTGACATTTTTGGTGTCAACAAATGCCCCCTCGAGGTACAGCGACAAGGTGCTCAGCTCTAGCAGTCGGTGTGCCTCGAAGAGAATTTGAAGGAGATCTTCTTGCTTGACCAAGAGTCTTGAGCGTTTTTCTCTTGATGGAGTTGCTTTTTTGAGCTTCCAAGGGATTTCGCGGTAATGAGAGGGGTCATGTACCGTCTCAAGGCAAGGATTTTGAAATGACATTTGGATATGGGTTTTTGGTTTTGGGTTTTCCCTTTTAACCTTGTGAACCTAAAGGCTTTATGTGGAACATTAGGCGGTTAAGAAGGTTTTTTGGTTTTTGACCTTGTAACCTAACAGGCTGTATGTGGCGAGTTAGGGGGTCGGGATTTTGGTTTTTGGTTTCGGTCTTGTGACCTAACAAGCTGTATGTGGTAAGTTAGGGGACCATGGTTTGGTTTTTGGTCACTCTTTGGGACAATTTTGGGTCCATTGGAGTGGTTTGGTTTTTTGTGGAATGTCAATTTCAAGATTGTGGCTTGATTTGGTGCATGGGGTTGGATGGTTTGGGTTTCTTTTGGAAGCCCATGAAGCTTGGAATTTTTTGTATGGTCCAATCAACTCAAGAGAGGCATGGAGCCATTTTTGTATGCTCTTGGTAAGAGAAATTTTGACTAAAAGCCACTTTTAGTCCCTAGGTGGTCAAACCTGGCTCATATGGGCTAACCCATGGGACCTTAAGCTTTTAAAAATGGCTTAGATCTCATGTGGTGTCATTTTGTAAAGAATATCTAAAAATATCCCTTTTGTGTAGAGAATATCTAAAAATATCCTTACTTGGAGAGAATCTCTCAAGTTTCCTTGATTTTGGGAGAGATTTTCTCAAAGTTTCTCAAATCCCCTTTCTTTTTGGAGAGAATTTCTCAAGAATCTCCCCTTTAGGAGAGAATATCTCAAATCTCCCTTTCTTTTAGGAAGTTTGCTAATTTTTAGCACTTACCTCCTTGCTTTTCTCCTCCTTTCCTCTTTTGGTTTGCGTTTTCTATAAAAGCAATGAAGATGGGTTTTCTTTCTTTTGTTGCTTTCTTTTTGCAAAAACCTTCAAGAGTGCTCCAAGATAAAGAATTTCTCGAGGATCTTCAAGTTTCTTCTTCTTCTTCTCCATGGCTTCAAGTAGGTCTTCTTTTTCCAAGAAAAAACCCCATGTAGATGTAGAAAAGTTTCCTTTTCTTTTTTTCCTTCTTTTCTTTTCTTTTCTTTCTCTCTGTTTTTTTTTTTCACGTGTTTTCTTTTCCTCTTTTTTTTTTTTTTTTGCACACGTTCTCTTTTTTTTCTTTTTTTTATTTCGTCCCCCTTTTTTTTTCTCTTTTTTCGCTTTTTTTTTTTCTTTTGGTGCTGTACGGACAGGTCCGTACGGACCTGGCCGTATAGCCAGGCCACGTCCCATGGGCCAACCCCTTGTTTTTTTTTTTTTTTTTTTTTTTTTTTTTTTTTTGCTCACCATGGATATGAGGTTTATGCAATTCAAGATGATCATGCATGCCTTGTTTTTTTTGTTTTTTTTTTTTAATGCATCAAGATAAAAGGCTAGAATTTCTAGTCAAGTCAACATGGATTTTGACTTAGACCAAAGTTTGATTGGTTTTGACCAAATTGGGTTGGAATTGGTCAAACTTTTGTCAAAGTTTTCCTAGCATCTAATGCATGATGGTTTTATGCATGATTTTTGGTAAATGGAATTGGGAGCATGATGATGCATACCTCGAATTTTCTTGCAAGTCTTGGGATTTTTGGAGCTTGCAGCAATGTTGAGCCCACTTCTCCAGTCTCGCAGAATTTCGAGGAGCTTTGCAAGTTTTGGAATTTTGAGCTCGCAGTAATGTTGAGCTCTTTTCTGATCTTGTAAAGATTTGAGAAGAAAGGCTTGATCTCGCAGCAATGTTTGAATTCGAGTCTTCTTCGAGAATCCTTCATTGATTATGAGCTCGCAGCAATGTTGAGCTCATCTTCAAGCTTCCTTTCTTTTTCGGGGTGCCTCCCTTTTCTTCGAAATTGCCCCGGATCAAAATTTCGTTAGGATTTTTTTAGCAAAATTCTGTCATTTGGTTCTTGATTTCTTCCTTTCTGACTTTTGCAGGTGGTTCCTCCAGAACGAACAAGGGTAAGGGCCTTGTTACTGATGCACCTCGCCGATCTGCCAGATCTTTCAATGCGGCCGTTCAACAGGCGTGGGAAGAGGTTGGCGGGAATCTCCGAAGAAAGACTCGGGAGCATGAGCGATGGCAACTTCTTTGGGAGGAATTCCCTCGTGCTGAAGTTGGATCGCGGTTTTCTGCCTCATTTTATGGCAGCATCTTGAAGAAGCGTAGCCTGGAAGCTTTGGAGGCTGAGGCCAAGAGTCTGCTCGAGGACCTCAGTCTTTGGTTGAAGACTATGATGGACTGAGCTTTTGAATTTCTTTTGTAACAAACTTTCTTCTTTCATTTTTTTTGGTACCTCCATGTATAAATATTTTGGCACTCTATTTTTTTGTATCCCCTTGTTCTACTTAAATTCTTTTTGTTGAAAATAAGCAAAAGTTGAATGGGAATGTTTGTTTGAAAATCTTGATCAAAAGGCTATCATTTTGTGAAAATCTTTTGTCAAAAGTGTTGTTTTGGCATGAAAGCCAGCTTTTGTGGCACAAAGCCTGGTTTTTGATGGCTTGAAAGCCGAAAATTTTGAGGTGGCATGAAAGCCGATTTTGGTGGCGTGAAAGCCAAATTTTCGTGGCGTGAAAGCCGATGTGGCATGGAAGCCGATTTTTGGCATGAGAGCCGATTTTTTGTTTTTGGCATAAAAGCTGGATTTTGGCATGAGAGCCAATTTTTTGTTTTTGGCGTAAAAGCCGGATTTTGGCATGAGAGCCGATTTTTTGTTTTTGGCGTAAAAGCCGGATTTTTGGCATGAGAGCCGAGTTTTTTTGGCGTAAAAGCCGCATCTTTTGGAATTCTTCTTGCGATGACCGCCGGTGGATCCACATGTGCTTTGACGTCGGATGGCGATGCAATTTCAGACATTGATTAATGTCAACGTGCCGGCAACATCTGTCCTGTCGATTTCACGATCGGGCGGGCGGAAAGTGTGCTTTCTTTGTCGGCCGGTTGGCGATTTCGAGGCATCTAATGATCATCCAATGATTTTGGCGGCGAATCCGTGATGTTGACGAAGATTGACGGATTTCATGCAAGAAAAATTAGATTTTGGAAAAATCACAGGGGCCAATCAACTCGAAACGTGAAAAGGACCCGAAAAAGGGGTCTTTCGGCGATTTTTGGGTCGCCGGAACTCCATGGTCGCCGGCGACCATGCACCCATGGTCGCCGGCAACCATGGGGCTGGCGACCTCGGGCCATGGTCGCCGGCTACCATGGGCCAAGGTCGCCGGCGACCATGGGCCTTGGGCCCATTTTTCAGCCGCCGTTCGGTCGCCTTTTCTTCGCCGTTTTTCGATCTTTTTTCATTCTTTTTTCTTCTGTAATTTTCCTGACATTTCCCCTCATTTATTGGCCTGATTCTCTTGAAGAAAACCCAACGAGAAGCCACGCAAATCGGAGCACAAAGTTTCCTATTTTTCTGGAAAGTTGAAGACTTTGTTGTGCGGTATTGCCGATTTTTTGTCAAGCATTGAAACTAGGCCAAACGATGTCGGAATGACCTGAAATTTGACGTGGAGCTTCTTGAACAGTAGATAGGACCAACCATAGGCTTTGGTTTGAGTTTTGAACCCGTTCGGGGTTGCGCAAATGCTTGCCTTGATTTCGCCTCGAGGAAAATGCCGAGCTTTGAAACTAGGCCAAACGATGTCCGATTGACCTAAAATTTGACGAGGAGTCTTTTTAGCAGTAGATAGGACCAACCATAGGCTTTGGTTTGAGTTTTGAATCCGTTTGGGGTCCCGCAAATGCTCACCTTGATTTCGCCATGAGGAAAATGCCGAGCTTTGAAACTAGGCCAAATGATGTCCGATTGACCTAAAATTTGACGGGGGACCTATTGGAGTCATTTTGAGATGATCCATTAGCTCCAATTCGGATGCCATGATTCCGGGGTGCTCCGCCGCCGGTAGTCCTGATTTTGCTTCCCGAGAGTTGATGAAGGGTCAAACGTTGTCCGTTTGACTTGAAATTTGGCTTGGGGCCTTTTGAAGGTATTCTGAGACCATCCGTAGGCTCTGATCGAAGTTTTGAAGTCTTCAACACTGTCGCTGCCGGGAGCTCCTGTCTGGCTGTCGGAGGAGTGAAGTTAGGCCAAATGACGTCGAAATGGCCCAAAACTTAATGTGTACCCCTCTTTTGGCTGCTTTGAAGGATCTTGCAGTTTTTGTTTGATTCTGACAAGATCTGGTACTTGAAGTGGCGCCTTCCTATTTATGGCAGGATGTGGCTCTATGTAGCTTTTGGTGTTGAAGGGACATAGTGACATTTTTGGTGTCAACAGTGTGCTTTAGGGCATACACAAATCCCAACAAACTGCCACTTGCACTAAAGATCACTATTTCCTAACCTAACTCCCATAGACTCAACTTGAGAACTAAACACTTTCTCAGTAAGAGTCTTAGTGAAAGGGTCAGCTAAGTTATTTGCTGAGGCAATCTGTTCCACCACTATTTCTCCTTCTTGGATGAACTCCCGGATCAAGTGGTACTTTCTCTTAATGTGTTTGCCTTTCTTGTGATTCCTGGGCTCTTTGCACTGTGCTATGGCACTAGTATTGTCGTAGTACATGACAATCGGTTTCTGTACCGCAGGAACAACTCCCAATTCCAACAGGAATTTTTTGAGTCATACTGCTTCCTTTGCAGCTTCCGCTGCTGCCACATACTCTGCCTCCATGGTAGAATCAGTAGTAGAATCTTGCTTGACACTTCTCCATGATATAGCGCCTCCTAACAGAGTAAAAACGTATCCTGAGGTAGACTTGCTTTCATCTCTATCAGACTGGAAATCAGAGTCTGTATATGCCAGAGGCGTTAGATCATCTGCTCGGTAGGTCAGCATATAATCTTTCGTTCTCCGAAGATACTTGAATATATGCTTAACAGCTGTCCAATGCACAGGTCCAGGGTTTGACTGATATCTACTAACCATGCCAACGGCAAAACAAATTTCCGGTCTAGTACATAACATTGCATACATGAGGCTTCCAACAGCTGATGCATATGGGACTCTCCTCATACTCTCTATCTCCTCAGGTGTCTTTGGACATTGATCCCGAGATAGTGGTACTCCATGTCTAGAAGGTAATAGACCTTTCTTGGAGTCATGCATGTTAAACTTGACCAATATCTTCTCAATATATGAAGATTGGGACAAGGCTAATATCTTATTCTCGCGATCTCGCAAAAGCTTGATCCCTAAGACATAGCTCGCCTCACCCAAATCCTTCATCTGAAATTGAGATGATAACCAAACCTTAGTAGATGACAACATACCTACATCATTTCCAATGAGCAATATGTCATCCACATACAGAACCAAAAATGCAACTGCGTTTCCACTTCCTTTCTTGTACACACGTGGTTCATCAACGTTTTGATCAAAGCCAAAAGATTTGATTGCCTGATTAAACTTGATGTTCCATGCCCTAGATGCTTGCTTAAGTCCATAAATGGACTTCTTAAGCTTACAAACCATGTTCTCTTGGCCACCAGCAATGAAACCCTCTGGTTGCATCATATAGATGCATTCGTCAAGACTTCCGTTAAGGAAAGCTGTCTTGACATCCATCTGCCATATCTCGTAGTCATAATGACATACGATGGCTAAGAGAATTCTAATGGACTTAAGCAGAGCCACTGGTGAAAAGGTTTCCTCATAATCGATACCTTCTTTCTGAGTATATCCTTTCGCCACCAGTCTCGCTTTGAAGGTCTCTACCTTCCCATCCACTCCTCTCTTCCTCTTGTAGATCCACTTGCACCCTATGGGTTTAATCCCTTCAGGCGCATCTACAAGATCCCAGACCTGATTGGAATACAAAGAATCCAATTCAGAATTCATCGCTTGCTGCCACATGTCAGCATCCATATCCGTTATTGCTTCATCGTAACTAGCAGGATCCTCAACCAGATCTTCGGAGTCTGTCTTAAAAGACACTCCTAGATATCTATATGGCTGTCTAGAAATTCTCCCACTACGACGAGGCTCCGGAGTGTTAAAAGGAATATCCTGTTCATCTACAGCCTTAGGATCTGGTTTAGGTGTTGTAGGAGTTCCCGGAAGAATCTCCTCATGGGTTTCTTTACAACTTAGCTCTTGATGCATCATGTAATCATCCTCCAAGTATCTGGCATGAGTGTTGATAAGCACTTTTTGCTCCTTTGGATGATAAAAGATGCCACCTCTCGTTCGCTTAGGATACCCAATGAAATAGCACATTTCTGATCTTGGTTCCAGCTTGGTAGCTTTATCATTCAGTACATAGGCTGGACAACCCCAAATGTGGATATGTCTTAAACTGGGTTTTCGACCTGTCCATATTTCTTGCGGTGTCCTAGGCACTGATTTAGAAGGGACCAGATTCAAAATGTATGCTGCTGCTTCTAGGGCATATCCCCAAAAAGATATGGGTAGGGTTGCATGACTCATCATGGACCTTACCATATCAAGAAGGGTACGGTTTCTTCTCTCAGCTACACCATTTTGTTGGGGTGTACCTGGTGCAGTCAACTGAGACACAATCCCATGTTGTGTGAGGTACTCCTTGAACTCACCCAGGAGGTACTTGCCACCTCGATCAGATCGAAGGGCTTTGATATGTTTACCTAGTTGTAGCTCCGCCTCAGCTTTAAATTGCTTGAACTTATCAAACGACTCAGACTTACGTCGCATTAAGTACACATATCCATACCTAGAGTAATCATCAGTGAAAGTGATGAAATACTCATAACCTCCTCGAGCTGGTTTGCTCATAGGACCACACACATCAGTGTGAACCAATTCTAACAATTCCTTTGACCTCAGTCCCTTTGAAGAGAATGACCTTTCGGTCATCTTTCCTTTGAGACATGATTCGCACTGAGGCAATGGTTCGAGATCTAATGAACTCAAGGGCCCATCCTCTACCTACCTCTGAATCCGTTTAAGGTTAATATGATCCAAACGTAAGTGCCAAAGATAAGTGTCATTGGTTGAAGATACCTTCCTCTTAAGGGAAGTTGAGCTTTCTAGTTGTACATTATGCAGTGCAGGAGCAATAGGATATATATAAAATAAGTTGTCATGCATTCTACCGGAACATATAATATTTCCATTTCTACTGATATCAACACCAGAATGGAAAGAAACTGAATATTTAAATTCAATAAGTCTGGAAACTGAAATTAAATTCTTCCTCATGTCCGGAACATAGAGAACATTATTTAAAACTAATATCCTATCATATGGAAAATGTAAGGTAACTGCTCCCACTGCAACCGCCCAAACTTTAGCTCCAGTTCCAACTCTGAGGGCAAACTCCCCTTTCTCAAGCTTCTGCATTATCAGAAACCCCTGCAATGAATTGCAGATGTGATTAGTGGCTCCAGAGTCTACTATCCACGAATCAGTAGAATCAACCACAAAATAGGTTTCAATGTAGTAGGAAAGAGATTTACCTTTTTTAGCAGAGGCCAGGAGCTTGGGACAATCTTTCTTCCAGTGGCCTTTGAGACCGCACTTGAAGCATTTCCCTTTGGGCTTATCACCTGTACCCTTGTCCTTCTTCTTACCAGCATTGCCCTTTTTCCTGCCCTTTCCCTTATCCTGCTTTTTCTTGAACTTCTTCCCTTTCGGGTTCAGTTTAGAGGAAGACTGGGAGAAGTGAGCTTGGGCTTTGGGCTTCATGATAGCCTCTGCCGCCTGGAGTTCTTTCATTAACTCTGGAAGAGTCATGTCCATCTTGCTCATGCTGAAATTGAGCTTGAACTGATTGAAAGAATCCGACAAAGTTTCGAGAATCATATCAGTCTGACTCTCTGCATCAATCTCAGCCCCTAGGACCTCAGCCACCTTGAAACAATCCATCATCTTGAGCATATGCTCTCTGACGGGTGTTCCTTCGGCCATCCTAGTATTCATGATTGTCCTTATAGCAGCTTGCCTAGCTGGCTTGCTTTTGTCTGCGAACATCTCAGACAAGGACAACATGATGTCAGAAGCTGTGTCCATATGCTCGTGCTGTGTTTGCAACACATTGGACATGGAAGAAAACATGTAGCATTTAGCCATGCTATTCACTTTCTTCCATTTCCTTTCAGCCTCTTGCTGGTCGTCTGTAGAATTATCATTCATCGCAGGACAGGGTTCCGACAAGACATACTTGTACTCCTCAGCAGTAAGAACTATGTCAAGATTCCTTTTCCAGTCCACGTAGTTCGGACCAGTAAGTTTGTTTTCACGCAGAATACTCATCAACGGGCTAAAAGAACCACCGGTCATCTCTCTGGATATATAACGGTTTATAATTAGACGGGCAGTATTTATGTAACATGTATATGGTGCTTGTAATAAAAGGAAAAACATGCACGGTAAACTTTTTACATTATTAACCCTTATCATAATGTATCAGTGTCTCAACCCCCTCACAGACCCTCCACCGAAGGGATGGCCTAGTATAGTCACGTTGAGTAAAGCCTCGCTTATTTGGATTATCACTTATCTGGATTTAGTATATCCAGTGACAGTCCAATCACTGATTGGTTTGGCCTCATATGACAAATAACACTAACTCCTAGGGAGAGGTTATTACCGTCTTATGTCAAGTGTGTTACCATCTCTTATGAAATTTCCCATAATGTCTATGACTTGAGTCCTCCGAAGGGAAGTGACTTTAATCAACTCTTGAAGTGAACTTTAGTAAAAAGCTCCACTGAAGGGATGGCTGCTCCCACCAACACTTCATCGACATTCTATAGAAGTGATCTTTAGTAAAGAACTCCACCGTAGGGGTGGCCACTCCCACTAACACCTCATTATGAATATTCACATTAGTTCACCTACTAACCCCTTGAAGCGATCTTTAGTAAAGAACTCCACCGAAGGGGTGGCCGCTCCCACTAACATTCCATTGAGATAGCATGAACCGAAAATGGAAGGCCGTGGGGTTTTTCCAAAACCCTCTCCCACTTGATTATTTATCACTAGGGTTTTTTTTTTTTTTTTTTTTTAAAACCACTTTTGACTTTTACATCGTTACTCAAATCCTGTTTAAATCTAGCAAACTTAGTTAAAAATTTTCATGACTCAATTGCTTAAGTCAAAATAAATAACCTTTGCTTTAAAACATATTGAGTAAAGATCCTTAAAAAATCAAAAAACCTAACTTGGGCTATGGGAACCCTTAGGTAGCATCGTATTAGATTTTAGTTTAGCCTCTTTTGGAAAACAAGGGTACCAAGATATACTAAACCCTAACCAATTCTAAACCTTAGGCAAAGAAGTGTGCTGGTCTAAGTTCCGTTTAAAAATAATTAGCCAAACTAATCCAATCTAATAAAGAAAGATCCCAATTTTAAAAACCTAGTGGTGGCCATGTTACTAGGTGACAATCATAGCAATTATATAAAGCATTTAACCATGCATTCCATACATAAAAGCAATAATAGTTATGCAACCCTTGATGGCTCCCTGCTCTTCGGACTTCAAATCCTTATCGAACTAGGTCATCAAAAAAATTAGATCTCATCTTGCACCAAGAAGCCTTGTCTCCTCCGTCACCATGAATCCCTTTTACTTGCAACCATGCAATCTTTGAAGCTTTCTTCTCTTGCTTGATACCATAAAAATAAATTTACATACAAGCAAACAATGAAAAACAAAACCAAAAATTACATTGGAAGTGCCTATGCTTTTCAAGAAAGCTACATCAAATCTAGTTGGAAAAGTAAATAGAAATCACAATTTCCTATGATTGCTAAACGCGCAATCGTACAATTTTCAACTAATAAAAACACATCCAAATCCCTACAACATTCATACGAACCATCAAGGATGCATATATGGCTGCATACAAAGAGGTTAGTGCATGCAAAACACAATGTACAACACTATATGGTATTCTGAAAAACACATCCTAGAGGACGCCGCCATGTCCTTAATTAATCTAAGATTAATATTAACACAACATGGGATCATGATTTCACATGGCGAGGCTCTGATACCACTGAAAGTTATTGCTAACCAGATCTGAAGTCCCATGCCAGGGACGTCCATGACTGATTTTTAATCAGAAAATCAGATTGCAGAAATCTGATTTTTGGCAGCGCAAATCAGCCATATATCAATGCATAAAAACGCCATGAAATCATGATCAACATGTGTATAATAAAAGGAGATGAAAGAGGACTAATACCTTGCTGATATGAAGACTTCAAATCTCTGAAAACAAGGCTCCAAGGGACTGATTCTAGACCTACAATCAGCAATGTGTGTTGCAGGAATTTTCTGCAGTAACTTTCCTTTGATCTTCTCCTCTATTCCACAACCCAATCTGATTGGCTATGATGGTGGGATCAAACTATGGAATCCTTGAGAGGTTTTCTGAACTATATTATGTGGAAAGACTCAGGCCTGATTTCCTCTCTTCAAGGAAGAAAGAACAAGCCAGCAATAGGCGTGGATCAAAGGGTGTGGGCAGCCAATGGGATTTTCTTGTTGCACGCCTTAGGAGCTTTCTCACTCTTTAATATTTTTCCTCCCCCCTCTTGCACGCCCAAAAGGGGATAAATATGGATGGCTTATTGCTCTCTAAGTTCTCTCCAATTAGAAATAGGAAACTAAGAGGTCCATCCCACAACAATGGCAATAAGCTACCTTAGGCGTGCAACACTTTCTAATTTTTAGTTTCTAAAACAATTAGGAAACTTTTACTATAGGAATCCTTACCCAATGAGGAGTCCAACCTTCCAAGTAAAGAAACTTACTAAAGATTGGAAACCTCATACAAGGGACTCCCTTTATGGCTGGCCATCAAGAAAGAAAAACACACCATGGCCCACAAGTCAATAAATAAGCTAGAGTTAAAATTCATGTATGCCATCAAAGGCCTATTTGAATTTAAACTCAAAAATATTTTTTCCACAAAAATAATTCAACCACATATCATCTAAACAAATTAGGAAACCAAGCCGATATAGGAAAGTGGCTAGAGAAGGAACCAAAAGACATATTTGCCCTTGGCTCCCAAAATGACCAAAATGTCCATGCTAACCCCATAACAACATTAAGATCATTTTAACCCTAACTCATTCCACTAAAGAGTTATGGTTGCACTCCAAGGACAAATATTAAATATGAATTAAGCTCGTCAGGAAATGACATTCGTCTTCGACCTACTAAGTGAAATGACCGAAATGCCCCTCTATGTAACATCCATAATTAAGTCAGGTTATCCGATGTACTATCAACCTTCTTGATTATATCTCAACCTTAGAACTTCATATTCTTGACTTAATCATCGTCCGGATATCATTCTCTTGGTCCAGGGAGCGACCCACAAGTTCAATATCTGTAAGACCCCGACCCGAGTGATCTCGATTAGTGCTTAGTTAGTCGCGTGTTAGTCGTGTTTTGTTTTGTGGATTTGGTTTAGTTGGTTTAGAATAGCTTGGAAATAGCTTTGTGGATTTTTAGTGCCTTTGGTATTAGTGGGGCCCTTTGGGGGTCCCTTGTTTATGGCTTTATGTGTACTTGTGATTTTATCTTGGTTTTCTCGATTTGTATTTTATCGCGTTTTGTTTATCTCGTTATTGTCTTCAACTTTCATGTTGATCCCGTTCTCGTTCGAAACCCCGAAACTTGACTTTCTAGCTTCAAGGGCAAAACAATACTTTTACTCCAAATCTGTACCAAATTAGTGTTAATCCTGAAACCCGCGAAACATAAACTTTTTAGAAACTAGATATTTCGATGATCATTTCTTCCTCCTTCGTCGATTTCATCCGGAGCCCCGAAAACCACTATTTCAGCCCAACTAGGTTACTAGAAGGTGGAGCCCACTTGGGTAGCTTATAAAAGAGAACCCTCCTCCCTCATTCCCTCTTTTCCAGCAACTTTTACTTGAGCCTAGGGTTTCTCTTCTTCTTCTTGTTCTTCCATCATCAAGGAGCATCACTAAACTTGCACCATCATCTCAAAAGATTTCATGATCTTCTTCTCCACTTCAAGGGCTCTCCATTGACACCATTTTTGAAGGAATCCCATCTCTCCAAGATCTTCTTCTAGCTTGCATTGCTCATTTGGAGAACCATTTGGTAAGCTCTCTTCCTAATCTTCTAGATTAGTGTTCTTCTAGTCTTAGAGGAGCTACATTTTCAATATTGAAAGCTCTCTCTTCTCCCTCATTGTTTTGACCCATTTTAGGGTTTGTTTTAGGGGTTTTTGGTAGAGCTTGTTTCCTTGACTTGCAAGAGTGCTAGGAGCTGTTTTCCATTGATTTAAGACTTGAGGCAAGTGGATGTTTTGACTCTTTTATCTTTGAATGAGTTTTAAGGAAACGCATTTATGTTTTCACCTAAAATGTTGAGATATTCATGACTTGTTAGATTTGAAATAAATGCATATTTGTGATTCTTGATAGCTTGTTTCATCCAAATATTAGATTGCTAAACATGTTAGAAAGATTGTGGAAAGGAATGGAAGAAATGGAGTAGGCCACTGCACTGCTGTAACAGAACCTGGGTTCTGTTACGCAGTGTACGCGGTCGACCGGCCAAGGGCGCGGTCGACCGGCGACACTGGAACAGGCCCCCTTGTTGGGCAGCCTGCTGAACTGCGGGTGTGAGACCCCGACCCGAGAGGCCCAGATTAGTGTTTTTGAGCTATGTTTAGCTCTAAGTGTGTTTCGTGGTTTTTGGTTTAATTTGGATTTTAAACAGCTTTGTTATAGCTTTGGGATATTTTGAGTGTCTTGGTTTTAGTGTGGGGCCCTTTGGGGGTTCCCTGTTTATGGCTTTTCGTGTACTTGAGGTTTGATCTTGGTTTTCTCGACTTGTATTTTATCCCGATTTACTTGTTTTATTATTGCCTTCAACTTTCATGTTGATCCCGTTCCCGTCCCGAACCCCGAAACTTGACTTTTCTAGCTTCAAGGGCAAAACAGTCTTTTCACACTAAATCTGTACCGGATTATTGTTATTCCCGAAACCCGTGAAACATATACTTTTTGGAAACTAGATATTTCGACGATCATTTCTTCCTTCTTCGTCGATTTCATCCGAAGTCCCGAAAACCGCTATTTCAGCCTTTCAAAGTTCTTAAGTGGTGGAGCCCATTTCTTATGCTATAAGAGAACCCATCTCTTCTTCCTTCTCCATTTTTCCAGCACAGCCACCTTGAGCCTAAGGTTTGCTTGGCCTTTTCTTGGCTTCTCCTTCATCAATCTCCACCAATCTTGCACCAACATCTCATAAGATTACATCATCTTCTTCACCACCTCAAGAGCTTCCTATTGGTACCATTTTTGAAGAAATCCCATCTCCACAAGATCTTCATTTAGCTTCCTTTGCTCATTTGGAGAACCTATTGGTAAGACCTCTTCCTCATCTTCTAGATTCATGTTCATATGGTCCTTGAGAAGCTCCATTTGCATTATTAGGAGCTCTCTCTTCTTATTGCTTGTTTTGACCCATTTTAGGGTTTGTTTTAGGGCTTTTTGTAGAGATCTTGTCCTTGGCTTGCAAGTGTGATTAGAGCTGGTTTTTCATTGATTAAAGACCCAAGGCAAGTGGATGTTTTGACTCTTTTATCTTTGAATGAGTCTTGATAAAAATGCATATGATTTCACCATGTATTTTGTGTTATTAATGGCTTGATTAAACTTGAAAGAAATGCACATTTGAGAGTCTTGATAGCCTGTTTTATCCATGTATTAGATTGCTAAACATGTTAGAAAGAATGAAGAAAAGATTTGGAAGAAATGAAGAGACCACTGCACTGCTGTAACAGAACCTGGGTTCTGTTACGCAGTGTACGCGGTCGACCGGCCAAGAGGCGCGGTCGACCGGCGACACTGGAACAAGCCCCAGTTAGCAGACCTGCTGCACTGCGGGATTCCCTGTTCCGCAGTGCACGCGGTCGACCGCGCCATGCAGAGGTCAGGCTCCCTGGAGCCTGACCAAAAGACTGTTCACCATTTAACTTACAACTCCCGGTCGACCTGGCCCATGGGCGGTCGACCGAGCCCCTATGTACGCGGTCGACCGGCCATGGGCCAGGTCGACCGGCCCAACTGGAAACCTTGCAGAAAATTGGACTTGTGCCCTATGCTTAGATGGACTTTAAAAGGACTTTTGGCCCTTTGTTAGGAGGACTTTAAAGGGACTTTTGGCCCTTTGTTAGGTGGACTTTAAAGGGACCTTTGGGCCTTTGCTAGATGGACTTTCATCGGACTTTTGCCCCATGATTAGGTGGACTTTAAATGGACTTTTTGTCCTGTGATTAGATGAACTTTACATGGAACTTAGTGACCCTTTTGTGGACCCGTTTGACTTCCTTTGAGGATGGTTGAACCGACATTACCACACGGTTAACCCGGTTGTATCGGTACTTAATCTAATTCAATCGTGAACGGAACGGAACGACGGGATATCCTTTCTTTTATCTAAACGCGAAATTGGTTTGTTTGGGTATCGCGAATCCGTTTTTCCTTTCGATGACTGAGTAGGTTGTAAGGTACTACTAGATTAACGTTGTGCTTAGGTTCCCCTCTCTATTAGGTTTTGTTTATTTAAAATTTGATTAAGGTTTGAATACCTAAAGTGCATAAAGAGCCCGAAATGTCTCTAAACTCAAGGAGTACCAAGTAATCATTACAATCGACATACGGGGTCCTTATTCACTTGATTTATATTGAATCCCGATGATAGCCCGAATTTCTCGAATATTGATTTAGCATTCCCGAAAGTATTGAAGGAGTATTTTAGCATTTTGCTAGCCCGTTTATACATGCCCGAATGAAATGATATTAGTGCTTTTGAGCACCCCGTCCCGCCCGTTTATTTAAGTGCATTGCATATGATTTGTACATGTCTCGTTTTACATGATTTGACCTATGAGTCGGCACCACTAAGCTTGGCTTTCCTTGCCGGTCTGATCCACCGACTTGGAGACCCCTTCCCGTCCCGCCAGCTGCAGTGTGGATCCCGCTACCCGGTTATTACCGTGGTCTTGTCCCGATGCCGCAGATTGCTACTGTGGTCCCCGATGCCCGGCTCGCTACCGTGGTCATGTCCCGTATTGTATTATATTATGTATATGTTACTTGTGTTGCATCTCCTCACTTCGGTGACTGAGACAACACCCCGATATGCTCATGTCACTTCGGTGATAGAGGACTTAGCTTTGTGTGGTTGCCATCTTGCTCGTTTCCCGTTTCCTTGGATGCCGTACATGTTTTATATTGCATACGTATTTGAAATAATGTTTATCTTGTTTTATGAAACTAATGCTTTGACAGGTTTAAATGATTTTCAAGGTATTTTCTATATTGTTATGTCTTTTCACCCGTTTGCCAAACCGTCGTGTTTGACCCACTATTTTGGTATTCAGGTTCAGTTTCCCGCCCCGAGCTGAGAGTTGTGGCTGTGGAGCCATGAGTGCAGGTTGTCTTGTCGGCTATGTCCTGTAGACATTGGGCTTGACATCGGAGATACGTCACTTGTGGGTAGTGGTTATTAGTTTGTATTGTTCGGCTTTTATTAGCCTTTCTTGGGATTGTAATTAATGCACATTGTTACTTGTAACTTGAACATAATGGAAATGTAATATCCTGTTACTGTCAGCTCTGTATTTTATTTATGTTGGTTTATTCCAGTCTGATATGGTTCACATAATGATGGCTTTATGCTAGGGGTTTTAATTGCGACGCGGAATCCGATGATGTTCACGGACTCCGGGTCGTATTGCCACAAAAGCTTCCGTAGAAATATTCAGACAGTGATGTGATTTGATTTATGGATCCTCACACACGCGGATCTTGGGAGAAATATTATCACCCCCTCACGCTCCTCGGACCTCTCCTAGGATCCCGGTCCGGGGGCGTGACAGCGGGAGTCTCAGTTATGCAGAGCACGCGGTCGACTGGCCTAGGGCGCGGTCGACCGGCGACACAGAGGTCAGGCTCTCTGGAGCCTGACCAAAACACTGTTCCCCATTTTAAGTTACAACTCCCGGTCGACCTGGCCCTGGCCGGTCGACCGAGCCCCTGTGTACGCGGTCGACCGGCCATGGGCCAGGTCGACCGGCCCAACTGGAAACCCTGCAGAAAAATGGACTTTTGCCCTATGCTTAGGTGGACTTTAGATGGAACTTAGTGACCCTTTTGTGGACCCGTTGGACTTCTTTTGAGGATGGTTGAACCGACATTTCCTCATGGTTAATCCGGTTGTATCGGTACTTAACCTAGTTCAATCTTGAACGGCACGGAACGACGGGATATCCTTTCTTTTATCTAAACGCAAAATTGGCTTGTTTGGATATCGCGAATCCGTTTTCCCTTCGATGAATGAGTAGGTTGTAAGGTACTATTAGATTAACGTTGTGCTTAGGATCCCATCCCTATTAGGTTTTGTTTAACTAAAATACGATTAGGGTTTGAATCCCTAAGGTGTATAAAGAGCCCGGAATGTCTCTAAACTCAAGGAGTACCAAGTGATCATCACAATAGACATACGGGGTCCTTATTCACTTGATTTATATCGAATCCCGATACTTGTCCCGAATTTCAAGAAATGTGATTTATCATTCCCGAAAACATTGAATTTGAAACTAGAGCTTTTGCTAGCCCCGACATGCACTTCCCGTTTGAAAATGAAATTAGTGCTCTTGAGTACCCCGTCCTGCCCGTTTATTTAAGTGCATTATACATGATTTGTACATGCCTTGTTTTACATGATTTGACCTATGAGTCGGCACCACTAAGCTTGGCTTTCCTTGCCGGTTTGATCTACCGACTTGGAGACCCTTTCCCGTCCCGCCAGCTGCAGTCTTGGATCCCGCTACCCGGTTATTACCGTGGTCTTGTCCCGATACCCGGTTCGCTACCGTGGTCCCGTACCGTATTGTATTATATTATGTATATGTTACTTATGTTGCATCTCCTCACTTCGGTGACTGAGACAACATCCCGATATGCTCTTGTCACTTCGGTGATAGAGGACTTAGCTATGTGTGGTTGCCATCTTGCTTGTTTCCCGTTTCCTTGGATACCTTACATGTTTTATTTTGCATATGTTCTTGAACAAATGTTTCTCTTGTTTTATGAAACTAATGCTTTGACAGGTTTAAATGATTTTCAAGGTATTTCCTTTATTGTTATATCTTTTCACCCGTTTGCCAAACCGTCGTGTTTGACCCTTGTTTTTGGTACTCAGGTCCCGTTGTTGGTCTCCCCGAGGAGGAGCATGAGGAGGCGGTCGGTGAACCGCAACGATTAGTTGAGTGGCACGCTGATGATGTCATTTAGACATTCGGGTGCCGAGTGACGGAACATTTTGGGTTGTATCTAACGATTCTTTTGGGGAAACTTGATACTGTATTCATTGGCCTTTGTTGGCCTCTATTTTTGGGAGCAATGTAATTAAACTACTTTGTTGTAAACCTAAACTTTATTTTGGGGTTATAGCTTTAATGATCATTGCTCATTTTGATACTAGTATGAACATGTGATAAATCTTGTATCTTGGACATGAATGTATGAAATAGATTTGCTACACGCTTCCGCACATAAAAGAAATATTCATGTCGATGTGTTATCCTCACCGCGGACACCTGTGGGAAATCGCGTGTACGAGTGGCATCCTTCTTGATGGACTCGTATACGTTTTGAGTTTGGTTTGGTTTAAATTTGTTCATGCAATCAATCATACATCACTTACACATACATTAGTCTCAATCCCGGATTAGGCCCGCCTTATTGTGGGGACCCCGGTCCGGGGTCGCGACAATATCCATATGGAACATCCATATACTAAGATCTTAGATTTTGATGATTAATTGGATAATTCTAAGGGGACGATCACTCCATCACAAGATGGCATAGATTCTTTATTGCATCTGCACGTCCCAACTAATCAAGCCCGAGTACCCAAAACACAGAGCTGTCGACCCATGAACAGGATCTCACCCATAGTGAATTAAAGCACAAGAACTCGACTTCGTCAGTTCATCCACATATGCTCAAGATTAAGAGCACTGGTCACTCAGTAGCATAAGGTGACTTGATCTCTCTCAGTGATAGTACTATTTTAGAGATCACACCTACGATGGTCCTGTTCAATGCATGACATATGCACTAATGAGATAAATCCGGAAAAGCCTCCCGTGACTAAGGTAAGTCACCCTGAATACAGGAGAGTATCTCACTATAACTTATACCAAGATGAAGTGCCCAACTCCATCTCTCAGTTATGAACCAGTTTATTGTTTCAAGTGTCCATGACTCAGACCTGTCTGTGTGTAGCCACTACACACCCAAGTCATTTAATAGAAACAATGGACCTTGCACAAACATACATATATACATGCAGTAAGAGAAAAAGAATAATTCTAATAAATAACCAGTAAATATCCAGTAACAGAGATGTGAGAGCTATCAGTGGGCTTTAGGGCATACACAAATCCCAACACGATTGAGGTTAATTAAACGTCCTTGCTGCTGTGGTCTGTTCTGTGCCTGATTCCGTCTGCCTTGGACATTCCTATTCTGCTGAGGAGGACAAAGATTCTGATTCTGCTGTGGTCTTGCTTGCTGCTGCTGTTGAGGTGGCCTAACTTGATTCTGAATTGGTGCCTGGGTCTGAGGAGCTGCTTGCCTCTGCTGCTGGTTCCTGTTGGGTTGATTCTGAAGTTGTGGGCAATCTCTGATTGCATGGTTCATTGCCCCACACTTGAAACAAGCACCTGTGGCTTTGCGACATTCATGAGTTTGATGGTTCTTGCCACAGTGAGCACAGCCTTGGCTCACTTGATTCTGCTCCTGCTTTGGTTTCTTGCTGTGGTGTTGTTGCCTCTGATTTTGCTGCTGATAATGTTGTTTCCTGTCTTGTATGATCATATTGTTTATGTCTTCAAACTTGTATGCCCGCTTGACAGCTTCATCATAGGTAGCCGGTGGAACTACCCCAATAGTATCTCTCATGATGAAGGGATTCAATCCCTCCAAGAATTTGTTGATATTTTTCTGTTCTGTGTCAATCAGCTCAGTTGCATATCTAGCTAGCCTCTCAAATTTGGTGACATATTCTAACACTGTCATGTTACCCTGCTTGAGTTGCTGGAACTCAATAGCCTTCTGCCTCTTGATATGGGAAGGAATGTACTTGTCTTGGAATTGAGTCTTGAAAGCTGCCCATGCTTCTTCATTGGCCATAGCCATATAAGGTTCCTTGACTGTCTGCCACCACTGATCTACAAGCCCATAGAACAAAGAGGCTGTGAGGTTTACTTTCTTCCTCCCCGTACAAGTGAAGACATCAAAAATCTTCTCGGTGTTTGCCAACCAACCATCTGCTACTAATGGGTTCTCATGGCCTGAAAACTCCTTAGGTGCCCTCTTCCTGAACCTCTCAAACAACAAATTAGGGTCATGCTCCCTATTGTTGATGACAATATTAGGAGTTACAGGTTGAACTTCATGCCTATTTTGGAGAACCTCCAAAAGTTGCCTCGGAACTTTAGCCATTTCTTCATCCTTCTTGGCCATCTGCTCTTGGAATTTAGCTTGTGTTTCATTGGCTTGCCTTTGTTGTGCTAACATTGCTTGTATAAGTTCCTGAAATTGATTAGCTGTGGGTGTCGCATTCTAATCAGTCTCATTCTGATTAGTAGCCGAGGCATTGTTGGGAGGAGCTTTTCTAGGAGGCATTGCTGTAAAACAAAGTGTTAGTACACAATAAATATGGTCAAATGGTTTCCTAGACGTCACACTAAGCAATTCTAACGAACTCAGGAACCCTCGCCACGATCCTAAGAACTTTCTAGTTTCTTTTTAAGTGCCTGAAACAAGTCCCGCTTTGATACCCGTCCTGTCGCGACCCCGAACCGAGACCCGGGCCCCGCGACGGTGGTTGATGAGGTAAGATGATTAAATCTCTCACAGGTTCCCGCGGTGAGGGTTCCGAGGACACGGGAAACCAACTCACATGATCAAATAGGCGGAAATGTGTAGCAAATCACATCATGATAACTCATAACAGAATATGAACATAAATGTCATCGAGACTAAAATATCAGAAAGGGGATATAACAAGGCATTCCCATAATAGTTCAAGTTACAAAGTTAACAAAGTGTGTTAAGTTGTTACAATCCCAAAATAAGAGGCCAACAAAGGCCAATACAATACCAAAAGTATATAAAGCCAAGAAAGTGATACATCGGAACTCATGACCCGTCCCGATGTCTAGATGACGTCGTCGGGTTGCCACTCGCGAGCTAAGGTAGGCTCAACAACCTCCTCCTAGCACTCCTCCTCAAAGGGATAACCTCCTGCACCTGGGCACCAAAATACAAGCATCAAACACAACGGTTTGGCAGGTAATCAATTTAGGCTTGAGCATGAATAAGAATGTTTAATCGAAAACATATAAACAATCTATTAAACCAAGAATGAATACTTGACTGAAGAACATTTCAAAATTTATGACAAACTAGCATGAATACATAATATATATATCATGAATCGTAAATCCACAAAGAGCCCATCCTTTCTCTATCATTTGTAATGAAAAGAGTAAGCACGCACGACAAGCACGATTATACATAATATAACACGACACGATTCCCACAAATACGGGATTCCGGCCGCGGAACCGGACACGTACGATGTGTAATAAATATACGACTAATCTGCAGATAGTCCACATGTTTGAGGACCCTCGGACAGTGGATCAGACTGAAATGGCAGTCTAAGCTCTGTGGTGTTCACTTTGAATTCATGAATGTATAAAACACGCGATACAAACACGTCTGAATAAAAGGGGATATCACTTATCGAAACAAGACACAGCACGGCTAGCAAATTGCATAATATATATGCTCACAACTTAAGAAATGATCCCCATTTAATACTTGAAACAAATCTTAGAACGAGCTTAAAACTTGACTTCAAAGCGAGTACACGATATTATTTGCTATATTAAACCAACGTTCAAAACACGATAATTTCATCAAGTATATGCTGAGGCTATTCATTGACCCTTGTGTGATTGGGACTCTATTATTAAAATACAAGGATTGGTGTCCCCGAAGTTGGTACATATCTTGGAGTTCCAATTACATAATGTCAAGTTAAAGTCCTTAATATAGCCTAGTTTTCAAATTTTAAAAGAATATATAAATGGGGTAAAAATCCTTTCAAGAAGGAAAATTTCAGTTGGCCCGGTCGACCTGGCCCTTGGCCGGTCGACCCCTTACACAGCGAGCCCGGTCGACCCGGCCCAGGCTCGGTCGACCGGCAGTTGTAACTTGAAAATGGTGCACAGTGTTTTGGTCAGGTTCCAGGGAACCTGACCCTGTGTTGCCGGTCGACCGCGTGAACTGCGTAATAGTAGTTCCCGCAGTGCAGCAGGTCATCCAACAGGGGACCTGATCCAGTGTGCCCGGTCGACCGCGTGAACTGCGTAACAGAACCCAGTTCTATTTTCTTCAGTTCAGTGGTTCATCCATTTTCTACATTCCTTTTCTACATTCTTTCAAACCTGATTAGCAATTTGATTCATGAATAAAACAAGCTATCAAGACTCACTATGGTGCATTTATTTCAAACCTAAACAAGCCATTAATATTAAAACCCATTTCATAATCATTCAATCCCATTCTTATCATAACAAATCCAAACTTCAAAAAGGTAAGGCCTAATAAAAAATGATGAAATCTGAAAGTTGGAAAGTTAATTAGCATGCTTGCAATTTCTAGAGTAAAATCACAACATGGAAATCTAGCAAAACAAAGCATTAATACTAAATGACAAATCATATGGAAATTTCAAGAGAAATAGTGAAATCCATGAACACACATGCACAACAACCTATAGAGATTACTTGCCTTTGCCCAAGTGCTAATAAAACTCTCCTTCAAGCACTCCTACCCAAGAGCCAAGCCAAGAACTACAAAAACCCCATGAAACCCATTCAAGAACTCACCCAAAAAATGCAAACAAGCAACCCATTTCAAAATGGGTATTGAAAGTTAGAAAAACGTGATCATTAGGAGTTAAAAGAACTCCATTGAAGAGATGGGTAGGAGCTCTTACCTAGAGATGCCCAAACAAGATGCAACGAAGGAAATGGAGAGCTTGCCCAACTAGAAATCCAACAAAAATGGCATCAATGGAAAGCTTGGGATGAGAGGAAGAAGATGATGGTCTTGGAATCTCTTTTGGAGATCTCTATCTCATGCATTCAAGAGGAGAAGATGAAGAGAAAAAGAGGGTTTCTCAGCCCTAGGTCAAGAAAGTTGCAGGAATTTGAGAAATGGAGAAAGAGAGAAGGGAAAAAGGGTTTTAAGTGCTTACAAGTGGGACCCATAAGAGAGCATTCTTGTATCAAGGAAAACATGACCTTGCGGGCCTCGGATGAAGTCGATGAAGAAGGATAAAACGATCCTTGAAATATCTAGTTTCCGAAAAGTATATTTTTGACACAGTTTTGAGATCTCGAAAATTGTGTCCAAATTTAAGTGTGAAAAGGCTATTTCACCCCTTTTTGGCCAAAATTTGAGTTTCTGGGCTACAAACACAGACGGGCTAGACACGAAAGTTGTACATAATCATAAAACCATTCAAATGAAATGAAATTCATGATTAACACAAAACCAAACACGATCTTCCCACGCTTGCACGTACACCTAGGCCTTCCTGAGTGTGTCTAGTTAACACTAAACGTTCTCGAAACTCCCCAAAGCTATGACCAGGACTAAAACTAATCATACTCTAACCCATGGTAACTAAACCCGATTAAGACTAAGCACACACTAAGAAAACACTATTGGGTTAATCCTGGGTTGGGGTTTGACATCCTCCACTCCTTAGGATATTTGGTCCACCAAATAAATCAAACTTTTACCTCTGGTAACAAGTGTGGGTATTTCCTCTGAACTTGATCTCTCAATTCCCATGTGGCTTCTTCTGGTTCATGATTTTCCCAAAGTACCTTGACCCAATGAATTGTCCGATTTCTCAGCTCTTGCTCCTTGGTATCAATGATCTTGATCGGTCTTTCCACATATGAAGCATCCTCTCGAATCTCCAAAGGCTCGTGCTGCAAAATATGAGAAGGACTAGACACATACTTCTTGAGTATGGAAACATGAAATACGTTGTGTACCCTGGAGAGTTCCGGCGGTAGCGCAAGCCTATAAGCCACGTCTCCAATTTTGCTCAAAATCTCATACGGACCAATGAATCTCCTTGACAATTTGCCCTTCTGTCCGAACCTCAGGGTCCCTCTGACGGGTGAAACCTTCAAGAACACTTTGTCACCCACTTGGAACTGCAATTCTCTTCGGCGAGTGTCTGCATAACTCTTCTGTCTGCTTCGGGCGACTTTCGAGCGTTCCTGGATCAATTTGACCTTGTCACTAATTTCACCAACTATAGTCGGTCCGTGAAAGCTACGAACACCGACTTCTTCCCAACAAATCGGAGTTCTGCATCTTCTACCATAGAGAGCCTCGAAAGGTGCCATACCAATGCTGGAATGGTAACTATTATTGTAAGCGAACTCACAAAGTGGTAAGCACTCATCCCATTGCACTTTGAAATCTAGCACACATGCATGCAACATATCTTCAAGAGTCTGTATAGTCTGTTCTGACTGACCATCTGTCTGAGGATGATACGCTGTACTGAATTGGAGTTTGGTACCCATGGACTCAAGAAGAATTTTCCAAAACCTCGAAACAAATCTGCTATCTCTATCCGAAGTGATGGAAACGGGTTGACCATGCTTACTGACAATCTCATCAACAAATAATTTTAAAAGTGGTGCCATATGCATCGAATTCCCAGTCTTCATCGGAATGAAGTGGGCAAACTTGGTGAGACGATCTACAATAATCCATATTGCATTATTCCCCTTCTTTGTATTTGGCAAACTGAAGACGAAATCCATGGTGATATGCTCCCATTTCCACTCCGGAATCTCTAATGGCTGTAGCAAACCTGGGGGTTTCTGATGCTCTGCTTTGATCAACTGGCAAGTTAAACAACGAGATACAAAAGCTGCTATCTCACTCTTCATGTTATTCCGCCAAAATCTATTCTTCAAGTTCTGATACATCTTCGTGCTACCCGGGTGCATGGAGTATCTTGTGTTGTGGGCTTCAATCATTATCTCTTCCTTCAGATCATCCACATTCGGTACACACAACCATCACGAAAATACAATACTCCATTCACCATCTTGAAATCTGGACATTCTGCAATATGATCAACAATCCTAGCCAAATCAGAATCTTGCAACTGACTGTCCTTGATCTTCTGGATAAAAGTAGGCCCAGACACTGTCATATTTGCTAACATAACACCCAAGTCTAAGGTCTGCACTGCTACACCTAATTCTTCAAACTGTTGAAGAACACTGGCTCCCCTCAAGCTGGCCATGGTCCCTGACTTCCTGCTCAATGCATCAGCTACAACATTCACCTTGCCTGGATGATACTTGTTTGGAAAGTCATAATCTTTGATGTATTCCATCCATCTCCTCAGTCTCATATTCAGATCCTTCTGCGAGAACAGATATTGCAAACTCCTATGGTCGGAATGGATTTCAAATTTCTCCCCGTAGAGATAGTGTTTCCACATCTTCAAAGCAAATACCACTGCTGCCAATTCCAAGTCATGAGTTGCATAGTTCTTTTCATGATCCTTCAACTGCCTTGAGCCATAAGCAATCACCTTGCCATCTTGTATCAACACACAACCTAGTCCCACATTAGAAGCATCTGTAAAAACAATGAATCCACCACTGCCAGAAGGTAATGTGAGGATTGGAGCTATGGTTAATGTTCTCTTTAACTCTTGGAAACTCGTTTCACATTGTTCTGTCCACACAAACGGAACATTCTTCCGGGTCAATGTAGTCAATGGCGCTTCAATTGACGAGAAGCCTTGGACAAATCTTCGATAGTAGCCTGCTAACCCCAAGAAACTTCTGATTTCAGTCACACTGCTCGGTCTCTTCCAATCAACAACTGCTTCTATCTTAGCTGGATCAACTGCTAAACCTTCTTTTGAGATGATGTGGCCTAGAAAGGCGACCTGCTCTAAACAGAATTCACATTTACTGAGTTTTGCATACAACTGGTTATCTCTCAAAAGTTCGGTTACCTGATGGTTAGCCCCTGGCTGACCGCGGGTTGCCAGACAAGATGCAACATACTGGAATTGTAACAACCGTAATTCGGTTAGCTGGCGGTTAGCCGCTGATGGGTTCGGCGATTAGCCATTGGCTGACCACGCGGCTTCAGAACTGAAAATAGCTCCCTGGAATTGTAACTGAAACTAGTTCGGTTAGCTGCTAGTCACCAGGCGGCTAGCCGACAGGTAACCGCCCAGCTGCGGGAAATTCACAATGAGTTCAGATTCGAGCCTTTTCTTCCTCCAATCAATCCTCTTTATTTCCCATTCATTCCCCTGCAATGAAATGAGCTAAAAAGCTCCTCCAATTCATCATTCAACACTTCCCTCGTCAAAACTTCTATAAACATTAATCCAATCACTTCCTTCTTCACCCAATCAACCATAAGAGAAAGAGAAGAAATCACCAATCACAAAGACTCATTTATGCTATATCCAAGAAAGATAAATCAAAACTATGAGCTAATCATTCCAAGACATCAAATGAGATAGTAAAACTCTTTCATGTGCATTTATTTCAAAATCAATGCAAATCAAGAATAGTATGAATGGAAATAACAAAGTCAACCACACTTATTGTAAAACCATTAATGCTCGAAATATCTATTCATCCACTTGCCTTAGGTCCAAGCTTAGTAAATCAACCTCTAATCACACTCTTCTCAAGGATAACATACAAGACATCAAAAACCCCCAAATACAAACCCTAAAATGGTCAAAACCAAAGGACAAGAAGAGAAAGCTTCCAATAATGAAAATTGAGACTCCCAAAGGCTAGGAAAACATACATCAAAGAGAAAGGGAGGGATTGCTTACTTGTAAGGCTCCCAAATAGACAAGATTAGCTCCAAAGAGGGTCTTGGGATGGGAGGTTTCCTCCAAAATAGTATCAACAGATAGCTCCCATGTCGCGACCCCGGACTGGGTCCCCGAGTGGGCCGGCTTAATCTGGGATCGGGACTAATGATTATGTGGACGATGAATGAATGATACACAATCCCATGAATTAATTTAAATCAAAACGTATACGAATCCATAAGAGATGCACTCGTACACGTGATTTCCCACAGGTGTCCGCGGTGAGGATATCACAACAACATGAACATTTCTTTTAAGTGCAGAAGCGTGTTGCAAATCTAATTCATACATTCATGTCCAAGATAACAAGATTAAAACATGTTTAACAACAGTATCAAAATGAGCAATGATCATTAGCTATTTCCCAAAAGAAAGTTAAAGTTTACAGCAATGTCATTTAACTACAATTCCCAAAAATAGAGGCCAACAAAGGCCAATATGAACAAATTAGCAAGTTCCCAAAAGAATGGTTGATTACTAACCCAAAATGTTACGTAAATCAAACACCTGAATGTCTAAACGACATCATCGGCGTGCCACTCAGCTAGACGTTGCGGTTCTCCAACCGCCTCCTCGGGATAACCGACAACAGGACCTGAGTACCAAAACAAGGGTCAAATACGACAGTTTGGCAGGTGGGTGAAAAGATAATACAATAATGAAAGTTACCTTGGAAAACATTTAAACTTGATAAAATAATAAATCTCATAAAACAGGATGATCATTTATTTGAAACATAAATGCAATATAAAACATGTAAGGTATCCAAGGGAAACGGGAAACAAGCAATATGACAACCACACGAAGCTAAGTCCTCTATCACGGAAGTGACATGAGCATATCGGGATGTTGACTTCAG
>QPKB01000015.1:423411-447111 GCA_003546025.1 Camphora micrantha | reverse complement strand
CTTACATTCGTATGGGATAATGTTAAACATAATATAAACCATGATAAAGCTCTTGAGCAATTTATTGTCAAGAAGAATTCCATATGAATGTTATTTGTCATAGACAAAGTGATTGCGCATAACCTTATAAATGAAGCTAAATTGAGCATGATAAATTATGTGGAAAAATTTTCAAGCATACAAACAATAGGAAACATATTGTTTTTTTTTTTTCAAAGAAGAGAAAAGCTTAGAAGATCAAGCAAGAACTTTAGCTGTAGTGAGAACAATAGTTTCTGAACTTAGTAACAGAAGTAACAAAAAACCCAAGTCAAGGAACACAAGCATCATTTTCAATAAAGATTAACTGGTTGAGACATTCATCAACCACTTTGTGGGCACATGTAATCGAATTCAATGTTATCCAACAAAGACAAAAAAAGATGTGAGGGTTTGTGTGTTTTATCTCTTCCCTTTCTGGGCTTGCATACTTTCAACAAAGGAGACACCATCTCTTCTTTGAGTTAAGTCACCCTCCGGAGTCAGTCTAGGCTTTGATATGTGTTCCACGCAACCCCATTAATCTGTAAAAAAGGCAAAAAAAAAAAAAAAGGTGCATATATCAAAGAAGTATGCAACGAAGAAGACGAAAGTGAAACAATTAAGAAATGTAAGGAGATTTTTACCTGTTGATCAGCTTGATGCTGTTGTTGTTCGTGTGCTTATTTATGTCGATCAACGAGTGATATGAAATTGCAGACGATGAAGAGAAATGATGAGATGGTTGCAGAGATTTAGACAAGAACCGAAATGGCTTTGAAATTTCAATATGAGACCAATTTGGAAATGTTGCAGTTCCATTTCCTCCGGCAGGCAGCGACAATTTCAAATCCCTAAACCTTCGATCGATGAAAAGAGAGTTTTGAGTCGTTGCTTGATGTCATTGTCTTCCCACTCCAATGCTTCCAACCATTCACTATAGCCTCTAATCTTCCTTAGTGCAGGTGCTACAATACTGGTGCCATTGGAGAGGAAGGAGAGACTCTTCAACTTGGGACATTGATAAATCTCAATAGTTTCTAGTGATGGCCATTCGAAATTAGAAAACCCTCTGCAAATGCTAACCAATTCCGGAAGCTTCCGGAGCATAATTTGCTTGATATTAGGGAGGATGAGTCTATCATTATTATAACTTATAACATTATGGGTATGGCTTGCGACAGACATTGACATCTCCTCCTCCTCTTCAATTTCTATTATCTCTTCCATGTTCGAACAATCATGGACCCAGAGGACTTCTAAACTGCAGAGTTGTCGAATAATACCCAATTGGAAAACCTTCTTCAAGTTTTCACAATGAAATAAATCTAAGAACTCTCAGTTTGGAGAGGCTTCCGAGCAACAATGGACCATCGGATAAGCTCCTCAATTCTGGAAGATTCATAATGCCAAGCTTCTCCAAGTTGGGTAGCAGTGCACAAGCCTCCTGCTTCTCATCTCCATCAAAGAGAGTTTCCATCTTTTCACAGCTTTCGACATAACATTCTTTCAGCTCATTCATGTTTGCCGGGCCCAACTCTGATAGCTTTCTTGCAGTGTGATGACCCTGTAGATGAAAATTAGAACAACGAGCAAGAGTCTCCATAATGTCGGTATGTGACGTCCCAAAACCACCATTATATACCAAACATCTTTCCCCTTCTTGAACTTCAGGAGAAAACAACCAACTATCCGTTAACTCAGTGCCAACCCGAAACCGGAATCTCCTAAACCAGGAGGAGGTTGCTTTCACCGATTTGCTATGACGTAGAAAATGCTCGAGACACTCCACTTTTGGAAAGTATGCATCGAGACAAGTAAGATGTTCCAACCTGCATAATTCTTCAACCACGACTTCCATGCTTTCATCATCCCACTGTTCCTTTTCAACACGGACATCTCTAACAGCGACATACAAGCTCAGTTCTTCCAACAATTGAAGCTTTGGAATTATTCCAGTTGGAACTCTCAACTTCATGTTCCATTCTTTAGTGTCCTCGTCATCATTTCGAGAACGATTGCGGTTTTGAAATCCCACTATCAAACGTTTCAGACCAGTTAGCTCCCCGACCTCTCTAGGCAGATATTTAATTGATGTGGAGCCTCCCAAATGAAGCACCTTGAGTTGCCTGAGCGCTCCTACTTGGGATGGAAGTTCTTCTAATTCAACACAATTCTTCATATAGAGACAGCTGAGATTAACCAAAGTCCACAAGGAAGAAGGCAAGGACTTTATTTTTGTCCCACTCAAGTCTAGAATACATAGAGAATGCATACATTCAAAGAAGGAATCGGGGATCATTGTCAGCTGATCATTATCTTGCAACAATAATGTGGACAAAGTGCTACAGTTCGGCCTCTCCAACAGACGCACCAAACTACAACCCATTAATGATATCTTTTGCGATTGCAACCATTCCTTCTCCTCTGGTGGATGCTTTACATGCTTACCAGTTCTTACTAAGAACCTTGAAGCTTCATTCAATGCAAAAACCCTTATCATATCATGCATTTTGATATGTTCTTCACTATTTCCTCTCTCCAACAATGATGCATCGACGAGATTACTTACCATGTGCCACCCCTTATTCCACGCCCCTTCAATGCTATCAACACCTTCCATGTAGCCCTCCAACCAATAATACTCTGCCAATTCAGTTATCACTATTTCATAGTCTTCTGGGTACAATGAGCAGTACAGAAACAAGTTCCTTTGGAAATCATCTGGTAACCTTTCATAACTGATTCTCAAGCAGGAGAACAATTCCTTTTCCATGCCTTTAATTTGACATGTACGTGGTGATTCCAATTCCATTAGAGTATTGGTCCACAGAGGAACATCACGACGCTTTCGCAATGACGAACCAATAACGATGATGGCAAGTGGTAAGCCATCACACTTTTTAATGATGTCTCTAGCAATTGCTTCGATATTAGGAGACATGGCAACATCTCCAACTTTGTCATTGAAGAGGCTCCATGCCTCCTCTTCGGATAGTCTTTCCATTTGTATTTCCACATCTGTTTCCATCTGCTGACATATGCCAAAGTCTCGAGTGGTCAACAAGACCTTACATCCATTATCTTGATTTAGAATTGGGATCCCAACATCAGACAAATCTATTTTTTCCCAAATATCGTCTAAAATCAGCAAGAACTTCTTACCACTTAATTTTTTAGATATGGATGCTCTTAGTCGATCATCAGACTCATTGGATACGTCGTGCAATTTCAGACGAACTGCAATATCATTTTGCACCTTTCTTCGATTCCCTTCTCCTGAGACATTTACCCAAATGATAATTTCAAATTTCTGGGACTCTCCGAGTTGATTGTTCAACAATTTCATTACTGTTGTTTTGCCCATCCCACCCATTCCATGAATTCCAATCTTTCGGATTTTGACGTCGTTTATAAACCCCAATATCTTTTGTAATTTAAGCTCTGCTGCTATTGATGAATTAACTTGTACATTTTGTAACAGAACTTTCTCCAATGGTTCATCAGGCAACTCTTTTCCATGGAATTCCAGCCATTTTTTGCTTTGATCGGTCATTTCCTTGATAATATCTTCTACACGTTTTCCCAACTTCATCCTAGAGTAGATATTAGGACACCACCCTATAAGACGTTTCTTGTCTTCGTAATATTCTTCTCGAATGGCATTCACTTCATCTTCTATCTGTTTCACATTCTCAAGCCACTTGTTACAAACCTCTTTTGGTTTGCTGCTATTTATCTTGTTCAATACATCATCCCTTGCAGCAAACAAATCATGTTTGTCGAGTTCTTTCATATTCTTTTTGAGGTTTTTAATATAACCAATTCGGCGGCCTATAGGACCCCACGCGAGTTTCACAATTTCTAAAACAGGTCCAATGATCATGTCCATTCCTGCTAAGAAACTAGAACACAATTTGTAGACATAAGCAATGGCATAAATAACATTAGGGTAATGAATAAACACCGTCTTTAGATAATTTAATAAACACGAATACATAAATTGAAAGAATGAACAAATCTAATTTTTTCTGTGCGCAGAGAAACTTTTTTTTCTTCCCATGAGAATTAGTTCTTATAATATTGTAAAATGAGAACCACCTTGTGAGGCCCACTTCAAGTTAATAATGGAGGTAGAGGTTAGAAAGGTCTATAAATGAATTAGAAATCAATCACCACTACAATGATTTTCAAGTTGCAAAGAACATCAATAAAGACATGGGCCTCTATATTCAAAGTGTGACTAAGAATTAGAAGATTTCAAACTAGCTATGGCAAGTTTCAAGCTAGCTTTCTTATAATCGTATAACAAAATAGCTCTCAATATGAAAACTCTGCCATATATTATAGGCAACGTCCCCAAATGAGTGACGCTGCTCTCCACATAAATGTTGCAAAAGCAGTACTAATCTCAGAGGCTCTTCTATCACAAGTTTATATAAAGATCATGCATTTAACTACAATTCTTCATAAAAACAACTCTCACAAGACTTCGGAAAATCTATCCCTCAAGTGTTGTTGGATATGTGGATTCAAGACCCCTGTAAAAAAGGGGAAATCTACATATAATCACACGCCTTTTCTAATATTTCAAATAATAGCCTCTTTTCTTTTTCTTTTTCTTTTTTTGTCTTCATGTACAACCAGCTACATTTTCTCAACCATATCAGTCCACCACCTTAATCATCGGGCAAATAGGTCCTTTTTATCACCAAAACCAACAATCTAAAAGACAAACTTCCCATTATCTTACACCTGTTTACAGCAAACGGTTTTTGCCATTAAATCCACTTAAAATGAAAGGCCCGTTTTTGGGATTGTTAAAATAAGAGTTAGCCTCTTTTTCCGATGGCTTTATTTTTGGATGGCGCTCTTGGAATAAGAGTAGAGATACCAGACAATGCCTAAACATAACTTTGAAAACGAGCCCTCGGCCTTAACATTAGTGGTGGAACTAGAAAATCTTCTCTTTTTTCTGGCGGTGGGGTGGGGTTTTTCCTTGGGGGGGTGCGAAGGTGGGACTATGAAAAAATTAATAATAATAGTAAAATAAATAATAAAAGAATAGGGGCCAGTATAAAAAAGTCATAAATTTTATATAACATCTAGGGTTTTTCTTAAAAAAAAATAAATTTGGGGGGCCATTGCTACCCCTGCCCCCTATTTCCACCTCTATTGAGCATAAACCGAGTTTAATTCTCATAATCCACCCCGGGCAACCCTAGTTTAGTTTGTCTCATACCAATCATATACCAAAATTCTAATTTCTCATGGACGGTAGAAGTAAACTTGAAGCCCACAACCTAATCACCTTATTGCCACTGTGGCACATACTTCAACAAGGAGAAAATCAAGGCCGGCTCGAGACAATTTGAGACCTAAAGCGACAATCCTAAATGATGCATTTTCTATTTTTTTAATAATATTATAAATCTTTTATTGAAAATCTATTTTTCAAGCTTTTTGTGATGTAAAATTACTAATTATGTTTTTATATTAAAGTTTTATTAACATATCTTTTTCACTTGATAGTATGGCTAATCCACCTAATCTTTCTAGCGACATTGTCAATCTTATGTAGGATTTTACCAATTTAATTTTGAAAAAACTTCTTCCTGCAAAAGTAACTATTACAAGTATTATCAATAATATTTTGTAAGCAATGTATGTATTTGAAAAAGAATCTAGTCTTTTTATATAATTAAATAGTCAATTGGAGTGCTTTCTTCTATTTATAAAATTTCTGTAAAAGCTTTTAATTATAAAAACAAATCTAAACCATCAATATAAGAAAAACTCTAAACCATCAATATAAGAAAAACTATCATGTCTCAATGAACATTCGAGATTAATAAAAAAAAATTTCAAACTATCAATGTCTTAGTGATTTTAAATTTTCAAGATTAAATAAAAAGCAAAAATACTTTTATACATTTAAATTATTTAAAATTGAAGAAATAGTCTCATCATAAAACAATCAATTCTACCAGAAGGATGACAATTACTATAAAGATTTTTTGAAATGTGAAAAGATGACTTTATTGAGATGTGATATTAATTACTGTTATGGGGCTTTTTTTGGGAGAGGAAAAACAAAAAGATGAGAATTTCTTTGATGCGTTTTTGGAATGTGAAAAGATGGCTTTAATAGGACATGATACTAATTATTATTATTTTACCAAAAGGATACTAATTTTTATTAGGGGGCCGTATTTCTTAAGGTAAAGCAAGGGCTTTTCTTGGATTATGGTCAAGCTGGCCCTAGGGAATACTTACTATAAAACACAAATAAATAGAATCAACATATAAAGTAAAACACAATCACATACTTGAAGAAGTAAATAACGAAGGAATAAAGGAGGGGGCTCATCATTGAAATGATCACACTTTTTTTTCGATAACAGAGGGTGTCCCAACCCTTTCGGCCGGACTAATCCTTACGGGCCCAGGGGAAGCCGGGTAAATCCCCTGTGGCACTAGTATGGTCGTGCAATTTCGAACCCTCAACATCAGAGAGAAAACAATGGGCTTAGGTCAAGTGAGCTACCTCTTTGGGTTTGAAATGTCACACATGCATATAGGAATTTAACTTTCTCCTCATAGAAAATGAAATCAAGTTGATCGCAAATAAAAAGCATGAAGAACCTTAAGTTATAAGACGTTCTTCTCCCCCAGGATACTCTTGTAGTTCTAGCCCCCTTCGCCAGGCCGTCCTTGAAGAAAAAAAAAAAGAATAACGGAATTGTTGGGATTTTAAAGTGCCACCACTCATGGATTTAGCAAGGAATATAACTTTATTGCTTCCTATTTTATAATTGTTTGGGTTATTTGTTATTTTATGCTTGAGATATGTAAATCAAATTTACATATTAAGTTTTAAATATTGAAACATGACAATGAATTGTTGCAAACACCAACTTCATATCATTCTCAATAGTAATGCATTTTACTACATCTGTTTTAACTAGATATGCATATATCATGTATGAGGTGGGAAAGGAATAAGAGATTTATATATAGTTTTCTGTGTAGTGGGCTCCAGGACCCCTAAACTTTACAAAAAATAAACAGCTCATCGTAGACATAGACAATAGTTTGGATAATGAACCGGGGGCCTACAAGTAGGGGTGTATAATATTGGGCCAGGCTGCACTAGCCCCAAAACTTTGACCAGCCCGTCATGGCCAATGGAAGGGCACGGCCGGGTGTTTGTTGATAGTTTTACACCCGTATCCCACAACAACCAAAAGAGGTCATATTAGGGTTTGTGTCATTTCAACATTAGGTAGATTTATAAATACCCCTTTTCAAGTAGAAGGCGACTTTTTAGCATTAGAAATATCATAGTACTAAAAAATTATCATAATTGTAATTTTTAAAATTTATTTCAGGTTAAAATTTATCGTCATAGTTGTTGTAAACTTTATTTTCAGGAAACTACCATACTTGTAATTTTTATTTTTAATTTATAACTTTTAAAAGTTGGAATTATCATCAAATTTGTAAGTTTTATCTTAAGTTAAAATTTATCATCAAAGTTGTTGTGAATTTTATTTCAAGAGATATAAAATAACTAAAATCTTATTTCTCACAGAGTGGCTCATCATGAATTAGGGGATGCATTAAAAAAAAAATATTGAAAATGGGCTTAGAATGTTTTTAAATTTTTTTCATATTTTTTGAAATTAGTAAAGATCTAAGACAAGAAACCTACACCTTGGTGTTTATCGTCTTTATGAGAATGCTGATGGGTTCGGATCACAAATTGGGGGCCCCACAAGAGAGCAAATAAATCAGAATAATGAGATAGTACTGGTAACATGATCTGGGTCCTGCTTTGGGCCACAATTTTCCAGATGTATTTGTTTAGTATCTATCATCATCAGCTGCCAAGATGGGTCAAGATCTGCACCGACTCGTCAAATTAATCATGTCCATCCATTTGTTGCACTTTGGCCCTTATTTGAAGTTTTGGTCTATTGCATTTTCAAAGTTGATCATGTTGGTGATAAAAGGGCCAATTGTCTTTTCATCTATTACTAAATGCGATGCATCTTAAAAAAAAAAAAAAAAAAAAAGATATGTTAACACAAAGTTAAAGAGTCTGAATCCTTTGAATGGCTCACTACTATGCACATGTTTGTGTACAAGTCACCAAAAAAAAAACAGTTCCTCGAGATTTTTCTATCATGCGGAATTTTTTTTCCAACCACCCTATTCGATTTTATTTTCCAAGGAATCGCAGAAAAAATAGAGAGCATATTTTTTGTGTTTTTCCACAAACAAAAATGGCCACACCAAACATAGATGTTATTATAGTGCAGAAAATCATTTCCGCAATCCTCGATTTTTCCGCAAAAAACCAGTTACACAAACGTACAGTAAATCTAGTAAGTAATGAACACACACCCCCACCCCTAGTGGCATCTTGACAAATTAGATTAGGGCTGTTTTTTGTTTTTCACTCTTTTGGCAAGGCTTTTTTTTTTTTTTTTTTTTAAATTTCCTTGTTTAAGGGCGTGGAGGACTCTAGTAATTACGGATTTATTGTATATTATGGACTATTGTAATAAAGTATCAGTTTTACCTTTGCCCGAGAGTATGAAGACACTCTGTATGGATTGAGTAATCAATATTAATTCATATGCCTAACCAATTGGGCAACACCTTGGTATGGGTGATTTTTTCTGTTTAATTGAAGAATTTGAAGTTTTGGGCTGTCCTAGGACAACTTAGGAGGGGGTAAACTAAGATTGAAGGAGAAAAAAGAGACCAAAATCTTAATCCTTTCAAAAGACGAGGATGAGTTCTCACATCATAATAAGTAATGAAATAAATTGTGTCCAGGATTGAGATCATAACATACCTGATGCTTGGCAGTCGGAAGATTGAACAAGATAAAGACTAGAGATTCTTCAGCTGATGGGTTTTGATTTCCTGATCTTGTGCTGTGCGTTATACCACTCAGATCCCTCACATAGCTCAGAGCAAGTCTTGGGTCACGCAAGTCTTCGGTCAATGCAAGTCTTGGACGGTTGAGATGGATTGGCTTAAAGGTGACAGTGACCATTGAAATCTTGAAGGGCTGAGATGTATTCGATCACTACAAAGGACAATCTGCTCTAACGAACTGACTGCATGTACAGGACAGCGCTCTATGAGTGCCACTTCGGGGCCATATTTGATCAGTGCATCACCCTCACATTTCTTATACCCAATAATCTGCCACCGTACCTGGATTTTATGCTTGAGGTGCCCTTGCTTACCACCGTTGGATTCAAATTTCAAAAAGTGTACGGTTAAAAAGGCCATTGAAACTTAAGGGTATTAAATCAAGGGCCTGGAATGATCTAATGGAGCTGATTTTTTGCACCACTTTTATCCGCAAAGAAACTTTTCCATCTATCGTCTCTCAAAAATTAGAAATGCATTCAAGTGGGCCCCACATGGTGGACCATATATCTACGGTGTGCCATCTCCTTGTAGGTGATGATTTTTCTACCAGAGGGCATGTGTTGTCGGCCTTTCTGAAAAAGACTTTCCTGCCCATTGTTAGCTCAAGGGTTGCACCCCAGGACATAGCTGACGGTTGTAGAATTTAATAGTGTGCGTGAGAGGGTGTTTGAGCTGTACACTAGAGGGGAAAAGTAGAAGTAAATGTACTTTAGAGCAGAGATGGTTAAAAATGAATATCAAAGATAAAATTTAGAGGAATTTATGGAAAAGATCACTGTAGCACCTCATGCGTCCTATCAGGACCTCGTATCATGTTGGACACGGGAGGAGTCCTCATGTGGCCCTTTTAATTTTAATTTTTATTTTTTTTGTCGTTTTGCGATATGGTCGATATCGATCATTCTGTCAGTCGGATTTTCTTTCACTTTGTAACTATCTTATTTGCTGAACACAACAGAATGGTCAATATCGACCATTTTGTCAGTCATATTTTTTTCAACATGTAACTGTCTTATTTGCTGAACACAACATAATAGTCGACATTAACTATATCGCGGAAAAAAAAAAAGACGAATTTGTAGGTCCACCGCAGATCCTCTGCCTTCGCCTCCTCTCACTCTCCTTGGGTTTGCAGGTCCTTAGCCCCCATCCTCTCACTTCTCTTGGGTCTGCAAGTCCTTAGCCCCCATCCCCTCCCTCCCCACAACCTCCAAGCTCAGCCCTCTTCATCATCTCCGCCTACAACCTCGTTTCC
This sequence comes from Camphora micrantha, assembly GCA_003546025.1. Taxonomy (NCBI): domain Eukaryota; kingdom Viridiplantae; phylum Streptophyta; class Magnoliopsida; order Laurales; family Lauraceae; genus Camphora; species Camphora micrantha. The sequence continues at coordinate 436,883 of QPKB01000015.1, read as the reverse complement.
TTCTCCCCTCCCCTCTTCTCCCTCCTCTCCCTCCATGGCGATCCTCCATCCTCCTCCGATGAAGACGGCCCAATGCTTGCCGCCCTCCATTCCTTCTTATCCTCCCTCTCCCGGCCTCCCTTGGCCCCATCCACTGCTCTGGAGCAGCACCAGCAACCAAGAGAGAAAATTTCAGTTTCTATCTGGGTCCTCCAAATCGAGAACAATCACTGCTTAATGGTCGATATTGACCATATCACTAAATGACAAAAAAAAAAGGACAAAACGAACCAAGATGATCCCTCCCATCTATACGATGCTACTCGAACCTCATCAGTGATATGGAGTCTTATGAGTCTTTTACCCATAAAATCCTTTAAAATTTAAAAAATAAGCATTAAATAATCTTTCATTTTATTAAAATAGAGGAAGACGGAAAATGAAGAACTAAGGAGATAGCTAGTTACTCGTTTCCCATTTATTTTCCTTTGATTCTATTTTCATCAAAGGGAAAGCTATTTAATACTTTTTTTTAAAAATAAACTTATGATTTTCTTTTTTATAACTCCTGATGGCATAAATCTTTTGCATTTGATTTCTATATATTTTAATGTGAACAAATATGACCTTAAGCTTTTTGGGTCGAAAGATGTTTAGTGATAGAAGTTCGGTGGGATTCTCGAGCAATCAAAATATGTAAGATTTGGACCAAATGGAAAATGAATTATTCAAAAAACCATAGTTTTTCGAAGAAAGGTCTTCTTTCTTGAAGAGTCTCTATTTAATTGACTGTTTCTGTTCATCGGAGTTGGAATGGGAATCTTTAATACAACAATTTGCATGAGTTACATCTCATTGAGATTTTATCACTAGGAAATATCATTTGTTGGCCCCATGCAAGGGCGAACCCTGGTGCAAAGGTGCGGGGGCTGAAAACAATTAAAAATTGATAATTAATATGCATATTTTTATTATTATTATTTTTTTTTTACATTTGGCCCTTCCTCTAATATTTGTTTCACATAAAACGTCCCCAACTTGAATTTCTTGGGTTCGTCCTTGGCCCCATGCAATGGTGGAGCCATGATTTTATTTCAAAGGGGACAAGCGATGGACAATGATGACAAAGAAAAGAAAATCTGACAGTGCCCTTGATTTATATTGGTGTGAAATTTCTTTAAAAGGGCATTTCGTTCATAGCCTACTAATGATTTCAAGGTCATTTGCACTTTATACACAAGGAAAATAAAATAAAATGAAAAACTATATAAGATCACCACCAGAATTTCAAGAGATCACTTAGTGGGCCCCACCATAAATATTCTAAATCAACGAGTACTCCATATCAGAGAAAGCCCCTTGTGAGTGATAACTTTAAAATACTTCAATAAAATATTATAAAAATAATAATATTTTGTATAGATACATCTAGTGTTGGGCCATGTTTTCGTTTTTTTCCCATTTTTTTTAATAGCATAGCAACCCTAAATGATTAGAAATTCACAACTTATTCTTATTTTTCTTAGCCGAACCTCACTTAAGACCGTCACAAAATTGTATCCGGGAGCCCAAGAGGATCTCATCTATAGGATATCCCCCAGACTTACTCCACTAGAGTTGTTGCATAATAAAATTGAGCCACATTAATTATGCTAACAGTTATATGTGTAATCATAATGTGAGACTAGCTCCTAAAAATTGGAAAGCCCCACTAGAGGATGTTCATTTAGAACAATTTAGATTTTCAACAGAGTTTTCATTAGATGGGGCTCCACTTTGAAGTTCCTTTCTCTTGATTTATGTTTGATGAGGGACAAATCCAGAAAATTCAGGGAAAGAATTAATGGATAGACTTGTTGAGTTCATTATATCTTTTAGAGATAAGAAAATAATGAAAATGCCCATAATCTTTGATAATTTTTCCCTCTCTTATGAATAAAATTAAAAAATGAGGAAGGGCAAAAGTAGAAATATAAATAGCCTAAATTCTTATCCTCTCTCTCTCTTTTTTTTTTTTTTTTTTTTTGCTTGGAAACTCTTTATATATATATATATATATTAAAACAAAGGGGGAGGTGGGTTGTGAGGGGTGCCACCTCATCCCTAAAAAGTTTGTCTGGGCTGCGAGGGGTGTCATATCATCCTAAAAGGTCTCTCTTTTCAAATAGGGTTACTCTTTCTCTCCTAAAACCTCTCTCATAGAGGTTTTTTTTATGAACATTTAAATTTGAGTCATATTTCTTGCCATTATTCAAATTATAAGCAAATCTTCACAATCTATTTGTTTTCTTTTCCTTAAATCTTCAATCATCAACGGTTTGTTTTCTTTTCCTTAGATCTTCAATCATCAATGGGTCCCATGTTAAATATATTTTGTGGTCTTATGTCAAATATGAATGAAATCCAAACTGTTGTCACCTTTACTCTCCTTTCAGTTTTTTTCCCTAAATGGATGGATCCAGTAGTAGGCACCAGTTCTATTAAATATATATTTCAAGATTGGACTCCAGTATTTAGGGATGTAAATGGGTACCCGATTCTCCAATTATTCGGAGGTTCCGACCTGTTAAAACCTGGTATGGGTCCTTATTTAGGCCCCGTTAAGTAAATGGGTCTGGGTCCAGTTCCACCTTGGTTCGGACCCGAGAACCGACATGTTCCCTCAATTATTGAAAATCTATCATAAAAATCATGTTCTTTTAATATAATTCTCCACCTAGACCCGGATTTGGATCCATACCCGTCTCATATATGATTCTGGTTCTAGTTCCGGAGCCAAGAAACAGGTTCCAAAACAGTTCCGGGTCAGAATCTGGTTCTACCTTCTTCTTAACGGTTTCGGTTCCATGTCCACTGGGACCGGAACCAACCCGTTTACAACTCTACTAGTATTGGATGAAATCCCAATGGCCTTCTCTTAACCCCTTTTTTCTAAGAGTGGGCCCCACTGATGGAGGGAGGCAAGCTGATGCAAATCAATTAGTGGGCCCCACACATTTAACTTATTTCTGCAATGGGTCCCACTCATGGATTATGCATAGATATTAGTTTTCTAGGTTAATATGGATTATGGATTATTCTCTCTCTCAACACAATCTATCTTCCATCCTCTTAAGATTGTCGTCTTTTTATTTTAATATTTGGGGCCCACCTTTCAACAATTCACATACACTGATAAATTTTTTATTAAAAATATCATTTTCTTTTAGTTTCCAAATAGAGCTCTACTCTATTCAGAAATTGTCACACGTGAACGAAAATCAGACCCGACCTTCTGGTATACCACCTTATAGATGGGCTTGTGATAAAAATGTTTTGGGGTTAGAGTTTTTTTTATTGAATCTTATAGGCATCATTTTTTTATCCGATTATATAAACAAATGGCCCTAGGTTTGCTCTACCAGAATTACACTTCCGTGTGCCCACATGGACCCATAATTAATAGATATATACATTGATTCAAGGTGAGCCAATTATTACTGGGATCAAACAACACTAGCTTGTGGTTTTAAAGTCTCATAATTTATGGCTTTTAAAGTTAAGATGTTTATACATTTTTTTTAAAAATCTAGAGCTAAAAAACAGTTTAATCGATTCTAAAATGGTATTTGTGCTACTTCAAAGGGGTGGAGAAGAAATTTGTACGGAGGGATTGAAATGACGATTGGCCTATGTGAAAATAACACTTGTCTTTTTGATTGAAAATATGTTGACTGTTTTTATATAAATATGTATGAATATATTCTTATATGTTTATAATTAATTCTGATATCTCATTAATTAAAAATGTAATATCTTATTTTTTGCCCCGGGCTAAGCATTGGGCGTCGTTGCTAGTATCCTTTTATATCAAAAGAAAGGGGAGGGATTTGAGGAGGGGAAACCCCTCCCTCCGCCACTGGCCCCATGCTTGGAATGTAGGGTCACTAGACATCCAACATAAAGGCCCTGCAAAAAACTTGGATGGCAGTTATTTTTATAACTATTCAACAAGGCACGGGATTTTCATTTATTAAACACTATCACCGTGATGATAAGAAGGGAGTGTTCAACCTTCCCCTTGTGAATCTAACTCTGCGGTGCCATTCCCTGCCCTCCATCTCCATGACACTAGATTCCACTGAAAATGCCTCTACTACAACTGTATTCCGCATACAAGGCCAATATGTTCAATGGTGATGTTCGTGTTCTGGACATCTTGATTTCTTGTACGGGTACTGGAGATGTTTTTACCCATTGATTAACGTAGATACTTGTTTGTCTCTGCTTAGCCAAGTGTGTACAGTCTAAATGAATGGGTGGCTAGAATGTCATAGGCCTCTCAAAATCTAAACATTTAGGACCACATAAGATGTATTGTCACTCTAGTCTTTTAGGTACGTATTCCACTAAATTACTTGAAAGGCAGCAATCTGTCCAAAGGCATGCAATCTTTTGCACTTCACCTTTTACAGAGAGGCTCCACACTCCAAATGTCGGGTGCATTGAAAATCTCATAGATTGGATGGTCTTAGCAATCCCTTTTTTTCTTTTAGACCATTCTTCTCCCTTAAAATCTTGTGAGCCAAAAATGAAGGTATGGAGTCAAACATAAAAGATATTTTGATCGGAAAAAGGGACAAAGACTGGTTAAAATTGAAAGCCATCAAGAAGATGTTTTAGGGCTCACTCATCGATCCTCACTTGGATTCACTGAAAGGGCTATTAGATCATCAAATCATTGCCTGCGCCTGTTTGGCATAGGTGCTGTCCTAGTGTTGGATTACTCAATAATATTATGACTTTTATCCGATTGGCATGGCCCACTTGCAAGTAAAGTGACAAGGCCCAATTGCTCAATAATCTTTGACCCGTGATATGGTTCGTTCAATTATGTGGTTTCAGGGAACTCTAGTCTAATTCCGGAGGAGCTAATTAGATTAAGATCTTAAAAGAAAAGTCCTTAGTTTTTATATTAAATTTACAATTAATGTGCTATAAAATCACAAATAAAGTTCCAATGACATAAAATTAAATTATGTAATCAAGACGGTTGAAGAAACCCTCTCAATATAACAAAGTAAAGAAAATCTACACTTAATTCCTTTGAAAAGAATTGACATGCATAAATTAAAATATAAATGCATGCATATAGGACTTATTTTAATTGCAATAAAGCCATTAATTAGAATTGATTTAAATATATCTTGTCTTGCTTGTGTTCGAGATAAAAGACATGAATCATTCAAATATTCCCTAATAGGTGTAGTGATGATAATAATGAAGATTTTGTTGATGGTGGTACTTCCAACCATGTTTGCAATCCCTTAATTTATTTATTATTATTATTATTATTATTATTATTATTATTTTTTACAGTCATTAATTACATAATAGGTTGAGGCAAGACCTAAATCAGCGCAGCGCTTGTGAACTCAGTCCTTGGACCAAAACTCAGTCCTTGGACCAATCCCCTAGTTGGGAACAATGATTGACATTGGCAATCTTTTCTTGGGCAACTGAAATGCCTCAACTTACACCTCAACATCTCAAAAACTCGATAGATAGCTGAAAGGAGAGCAGTACCTTTCCAAGAAGTAGCTCCCCAGAAGGAAGAGGAACAACCAAAGGTGGTGCTACCCTGCCAGAAGGGAATACCTCAGACAACACACCACTTGTGCTGTTCGGTATCATGTACTCCTTTCGAATACCCAAACATATATTTTCACCACACCATGCAATTGACTTTACCATATCAGGAATGCTAAACTCTTTCACCTCCACAAATTCCCAGCCACCTACGCAATAAGAAAACAAATGTTGCAGCACCATTGTAAGCAGATTAGGAAACATTATAAATGAATATGTAAGAACAAAATTCAAAGAAAGATATTAAAAAAAAGATTGCATTTTTATGCTTTCTCTATCAAGATCAATAGATTGCATTTTTATGCTTTCTCTATCAAGATCAATAGATAGAACAATACCCATTTGCCCGAAAGCGAAGAGAATTCACAGAGAGGCATAACTTACCAAACCTACCCTCCTCAAAAACCCCAAAATCCTTACTTCCCAAAACTTAAAAGAAAAACCCAAAAAGATGACACCTTTCTTCTTCCTATTTGCTACTTCTACATCTAAAATAACACTCATTCACCCCCAAAATCCTTGCTTCCCACAAATCAAAAGAAAAACCCAAAAACATCCCATCTTTCTGCATAAAAAAACAACACTCAATCAACTAAGAAACAATCAAAATTCAGAAAAAGAAACTACCCTCGAGCCTGGAGATCTTGTTACACCCTGACCCCAGTTAATCAAGATTAACTCTAATTAATCGAGAGTAACGTGGATTAAGCATGATTAATCAACTTAAAGGTGATTAAGGACTAAGATGAGTCAAATTAGTCTCAAACAGATGAATTAAATATAATGGAATGATTTTGAAAGAGATTGGCTTGATTGAGTTGGATTTAGATCCAAATTAGTGAAACTAAGTACTTTTTCGTAAATACGGATTTTAGTGTATTTCGTTGAATGTGATGAAAATAGATACCAACATATGTATCTTGGTGGGTACAATAACTTTCATAATACACACATTTTCATTTGACTTGAAATGAGTCAAGTAGGCTCTGAATTGACTCAAACTGGAAATATACTTTACAAAATGGGTTTAAATGTAAAACAGCTTATATATATATATATATTTTTATGCATATGCTGAAGAAGAAACCAGAACCCATTTCATTCAGTGGTTCATTCCAGGGGAGAAAGAGTTGCTTTCCTTCTTCATTTCTTTGCTGTCAAATAGTTAGAAAAGGCCTTTTCAAGTGAGTTTTGAAGGTAAGGAGTGTGTATATCATATTCTTCTTCAAGTTGGTTGATTTATAGAGGTAGGGTTTGGATTGAAGAAGTTTTGCTCTCAAAGTTCAAGCTATCAAAGGGGTTTTTGTGTTTTCCTCAACTAAAGGCAAGTATAAATGGTTATTAGTGATTTGATGCTATTGATGTGTAGTTATTAGATTAATTGTGAATATAGTTCTAAATTCTATTGTTAGAGAAAGAGATGATTTGAATGAATGAATTGTTTATATGATGGTTAATGGATGAGAAGTGTTGTTTTTGGATATAAATGAGATGATGAATAAGGGGGAACAGAAGGTCCCATTTGTTTGCAGGTTGTGGAAGTGTGATAAAGAGAGAAGAGTAGAAGAAGAAAGAACTGAACAGAGTTTCGTGGAAATTCTGGTAGTTCGCTCGAGTGACCTAGGGGTTCACTCGAGTGAACAAGGTTCTGTTTGGACTGACAGAAATCCCGAAATGTTCGCTCGAGCGACCATGTTTCTGTGAGACGTCCGCTCGAACGAACTTTAGTCCGCTTGAGCCAACCTGTTACTGCCTCAACAGTAGTAGTTAGTGAAAATTTGGGTCAATCGATCGGACCATGGATTTTGGGTTTTTGGATTTTTTACGTGAAATTGGAGTACGTTTTGTGAGTGTAAATGCTTTCCCAATAATTAATTAATTGATAATGGTCTAAACTCCATAGGTGTTAATTACGGGGACTAACAATGCACATATTGTATATCTATAATGTAATGTCTATTAAGAATAGCACGTGCATTGGGAAACCAATGGTTACACTCGAATGGTTGTTTAGAATTGAGATAAGATTGAATTGTTCATTGAGTCTGGCACTACATAGTGATTTCTATAAGCTCTTTGAAGCTGTTACTGCTGCAACAGATTATTTGGGAGTATTCTGGAACTCCGTGGTGATATCAGTTGTCCCTGACCCGGGCACTGATAAATCCCACAATATATGATTCCTTTCGTATGGAAGATGTGATTCCTTTATTTTTAGGAAGATGTGATATGAATTGAAATGAAATGCTATTGTAGTTTTGCCAAATAATAATTAGACTCATATTGATTTGAATTTAAATGGTAATTGTATTGGTCTAACTTTGGTTTAGACAAATAAAATCATGTATTAGCATGTTAAATCATGTAATTGTTTATACATTGCTGAATTGTCAAATTCATAGTGTTATTATTGGCATTACAGGCACAGCTGCCCATGCCGGTCCTTCTGAGGCCACAGCACCAGTGAAGACAACTAATCCGGTTCCTCCAGGAGGACTAGTGGAATGGAAGTAAAGCAATATTATATGAGTATGATATTGAAACGAAAACTTAAGAGAAACTATGAGTTAAATGAATTTTGGAATGTTTCATACTTTTGATCCTTGCATTGTATTTAAATATGCAAGTGATTAGTGTTGTATATGATGTAAATGAACTTTTGTTTTAACATAAGCAATGTATAATTGTTTATATTCCGCATAATATGTGTATTGATATCCCTTGTGAATTTTGATGTGATTGAAGTTCACGGGAATAAGTATGTGCCACGACTCAGGATTATCTCAGTTTTAATCTTAATCTCGGGCTCGGGGCGTGACAGATCCTGACCTGCTTCTGCCTCCCAAAGCACAAAACCCCCTCCTATCATCCCACACATACACATTCGCACCCTTCGACATGGACACAACAGCGACGAGCTCGAGATTTGGGAGGCGATGAAAGGTAATGGTTTCGGATAGGGAGAGGAGGAGATTTGAGATCTCCATGGCGACGATGGGTTTTCTGGAGAAGCTTCCGAGGTTTTTCTCGAGGATGTAGGGCTGGCGCTGGATCGAGCCATTGGAGGATGGATCGGACGGTGATGATGGAGCGGACTGTGGGGCATAGATGCGGAGACAGCCATCGACGCAGGCGAGGAGGAGTTTGGAGCCGTTGGATGCAATGCTCTCTATCTTGGTGGGGTGGTTATTCACCAGCTCGATTGCGTCGTAGGCGCTATGCACCATTTCGATCTTCTTCTTCTACTTCTTCTTCGAAAGCTTCTGGTTATGTAATGATAAAGAGCGCAGGGTGCGTAATACATGTGCTTTTTCTTCTGTGTGGGTCCCACGGGACCTTTTGGCCCATCCACAATCCCTTTTTATCTGCCCACCATTCAAATTATCAACCAACTCAAGGGGTTGGCCAAGTGGTCAAGACCACGGTTCCTCCCTTTTTCGAAGCTAGAAGCCTTGGTATCGACCCCCAATTCCCCCTTCTTTAAAAATCGAAGGTTGAGTCCACTAGTGCTATCACTTTGAGGCCACAAAAGTATTTATCCACTTCCTTTTGGGCCTAGGAGGGATTAGTCAGGCCCAAAAGGTTGGAAACCCTTGGATAGCCAAAAAAAAAAAAAAATTCAAATTATCAACAAAATTAACACTTGTTTGATAAATTTCACTGTAAGGGCCTATTGTTTCATGTATAGTTTATTTATAGTATGGGTGTTCATGGATTGGATCGGTTTGGGTCAGGCTAGAGTTTAGAAGCACATGCCATGTAAATGGGTCAAGCTCGACATGTGCCAAAAGTGCTTGACCTGGGCCTGTTTGTTTGAAATGTGATACTTGAGCCCACATTAGTCAATTGGGTCGGGTGAGGCTGAGCTTTCTATCACTTATTCACTTATAGGCTATTTGGGCAAATCAAGTACCGAGTACAAGCATTATTTGTTATGGTTGTGGTGCTAATGAGGCTGGGCTTGGAGCTTCGGGCTTCAGACTTATATCACTTAATTTAAGCCCGTCCCAAATATTAAATGGACTAGGTTTTGGATATGAAGGCAGCCCACGAGCTAAAAAAGGATCCTCTAGTAATCTCACTTTAAAATTCTCAAACAAAAAAGAAAAAACTACAGCTGCCTCTAATCCAGAGTCCATGCTCGGCACTTTTTAGGTCATTGGCCATTGAATTAGGAGCTGTAAATAAATTACACTGTTTCTCAGATCTTGTTTCTTAACTACAATGTTATTACCACTAGATTAGACTTAGATGAGAAATATGGGGACTGTGATTGAAGTCTGGTTTTTTCATACTCGTTTTCATTTATATTTCCACTTGACAATGGAGCAACGAGTCTCACATCGTTTCTCATACTTGTCCCACTGTAAAGGGAATGGCTTGTAGATACCAGCCTATATTGTATATTGATTAAACCTTCTTCGTGCACATTATTTTCTTGCCTTTTCTTACAATGTTTTTCCTTTGTGCAGGTTTGACATATGCTTCAAAGGTGATAGCAGGTCAGAGGTAATGCTTTAACTTGATTCTAAGTTCATTATAGAAATGGGCTGTGTTAGTGTTTTAGACTGATTTTCTCACTCTGTGAATGATCAATAACCTGCAGATGATGAAGTGCGGGGTGTGGAGGGTGATTGCTTTGTATGTGACATTGTTATGGAGCAATCTCAACTTTGGCTATTTTTAATCTCTTTTGAATAGCTAGTTTGTATGTGACATTATTATGAAGCAATCTCAACCTGTTTTATAGATTTATTGTTGACTTGTTATGGAGCCATCTCAACTTATTAGAATATGAATTCCAGAGTTGATATTGAAATGGTCTATCTGAATAGGTCTGATTCCAGCAATACTAAATAGGACTATATTTTTTATGCATTTGAGTTTGCAATTGATGGTTTCCATATGAGAATCCAGGGGTGTAAATTTAAACAGGGTTGAATATGCACCGAACACTTTTCTGAAATTGGGGATAGAACTATGCATCAAGATCACTGGTTTTCATACCCTCATTTTGTTGAATGTGCACTGAACACCAATCCATTTTTTGACACTAGTATTGCTTTCAAGACGCCACTGCTGGACTTGAGGTGACCAAATTCGATGAACATAAACTGCTGGTGCACAAGATGGGTGAACACAAACCGCTAATATGAAAACCAATTATAGTTGGCATTCATAGTTACTGAGCTCAAATAACTGTGAAAGGAAGAATGAATGAAAACTGCAATAGTAAAAGAAATCTAGGTGCTTCCAAAATAGCTCGGTATATCAAGCACAATCACGTTCATGGTACCCATTTAGTTGTTGCCTACCTAATTATGTAAATAGGTTTTGGGCACCAAGGTGATGGTAGATGAATTTCTCCTCTTTTAATATGCAACCCCTACTATGTCTACTTTGCCTTCATCTCTATTGGAATATCTAGGATCATGTTTCTGTAAGTGGTTAAAATGAATGACCAAAATTTGAGTTTCCAAAAATCACCCTCAAATAACATTCCCATATTTAGAGTTCAAGTCAAGGAAAGATTGTAAATTGAATATCCATCCATAACCCTAATAATTCACTACCTAGAACATACAGTAGAAAGGAATATAGAATGGGCAGTACAACCACATCATATTCCAAAGGATCCAAACAATTTTTTTCTCTTTTTATACAAAGCCAACCCTACCCCGCTAGAAGAACAAAGAAAAAGCCCAAGTGAACCCCAAAATAGAACAAAGACTACAACAACTCAAATAGACAGGCACGTCCATTTTTCCCACACCACAAATATAAAGCAATGAGGAGAAAAATCGCAAACTGATAGGCACAACCATTTTTTCTTCCACTTCCAATATTTTGGCGCCCTTCTAAATCTGACGCAACTTTTTTCTTCTAAATCAGAAGACCGTAACCTCTTTTTCCCTGCAATCAAATTCATTGTGATAGAATGAATATTGGAACAAAATGAAAGCTAGCCTACATGCAAATCAGGACATTTTCAAAATTTATGGTTAGGGTCGGATGTTGTAGGAGAAATCTTTAGAATCATATACTCATATCCACATGGGCATAGATTTACACAAAAAGCATAGTGTTAGATGCGCTGTGATAAGTTGCCGTTTTCAAAGTATCTGGGTATCATAGGAGGACCAAATAGAAGATATAGTCAACTGTTCAGATTAAGAAAAAAGAAATTTACAAATCCTATCCAACTAAAAGTAAAACCTTAGTTATCAAACGGATTAGATCAGAATTCAGTTGCTAACAACATCATGAAATAAGAACAAACATGAATATGGAGAGAAACAATTTAGGAAAAAGAAAAACACTTTACAGTCCTAGCCAACTGATGAATAGCTAACAAGAAAGAACGATAAAGATAATTATAGCCCAGTTTATATTCAAATGCAAAAAGAAATTCAAGCATTAGAAGAATAAGGTTGTTCAATGCTAGAGATATTTGCTCCCTTACCCATCTAAAAGGGGACCTGTCAATAGAAAACACATTTTTGCACCTTTATAGATCTTTTAACACATTTGTTTACAGTGTACTAGTCATACAGTGTACTCTGTTTACAGCTCCTAAATCAATGGCCAATGAAATGAAAAATTGGTACATGCGCAGAGCATGGACCCTGGAGTAGGGGCTACAGTAGTTTTTTTTTTTTTTCATTTATTTCGTTTTTGTTTGGGAATCTATCTTCATGTTGTTAAATGATAGGAAGTTTGAAACTGTTGAGACATGAAGCAACAAATGGTATTTGATTGCTATTTGGAGTTTGGACTAGGTGACGTTTTCTGTTTACAATGCTTTGATGGCATAATATGGCATAATATTTTCATTCATCTTTCAGCTTGGGAATGGCTTATGTTTTGATGTAATGTCAATTTGTATTGAAAAAAGGGTTGTGTCTTTCTCTTCAGTGCACAAAGTGGGCCAGTCATTTGCGGGAAGCCTGTGATTAGAGCTGCAATGCCTGCTCTCTAGATTGTCCACTTCCAAAAGGCTCAGAGACATGTCTTACAGGCTCTGAAGAAGGCGGGCTTTAGTGGTTCCTCCTCGAACAAGCCTGCTCCAAAATTTCATGTCATATTTGCAGAATATGTACGCCAAATTCAGGCCAAAAGAAAAGAAGCACAGAAAACAGCTGCTGAGAATGCTGTTGTTAAGGAAGAACATGTCGGTTGAGTTATGAATTTATGATCCCCAGATAATGCAGGAAGACGTCATGGATGTGGAAATTACACAGATTTTACACATACTCAAAATCATCTCAACAGATCTTCTTTTCTTTTTTCTGTCTTTTTTAATTAACACAACTTATTTCCTTTACAACATATTGTAGATAGAATAGAACAAGGCCCTACAAAGGCCACCTATACCATATAGACTTCTATTTTTTTACGCACAGATATTTCACCCTAAGATGTGAACAAGATGGTTCAAGTCCACCTCAGACATATTGGTCATAACAAAACCACTTCACTCATAAAAGGAAAAACAGATGGCAATCAAACTGGGCCTTAACAAGAGACCTTACCGATTTGGTTGAAATTGAAATATCATATAGAAGGGCAACAAGGCTCCACCAATTATTTCTCCAAGACATTTTAGTTGAATAGGGAACTTGGTTTTGCACAACTATTTCCTAAATTAAAAAAATTAAAAAAAAATAATATCAATGACAATAATAATAACAATAGAAAAGCGAGAACAAAAACCTCTCAATGAAAGAGTGATGATGCTGAACTTACCTTTTGGAAATTGGTCCACTCAAGATCATCTTACAAACAGCCTATGCAAGTTGAAAGTCCAACCAAATAGGCCCCTTCATTCATTATACAAACACTACTTGCACACACAGAAAGAAATA